>WTXV02041006.1:0-13173 GCA_009823435.2 Nymphicus hollandicus
GTTGGAATTATTTCTGTTTTGTAAATACAGGTCCCTGGAGATTTGAGGCAAACATCTGAAGATCAGAGTCTGTCAGATTTTGAGATGTAAGTTTCATAATGCGCACCTTTTTCTCTTTGTACTGTTTTTTATGGGAAAGAAGGATAAGCAGAGGCAATAATTTTATTTTCCTGTACTATTTCCAATAACTGAATTCTCAGCTGTGGTGTTCCATTGTTAAAAAGTACAGAGAGCTGCACAAGTCCATGCCCTAGTATAGTTTTTAATGATGTTGAATATAAGGAGTTTAGATTTAGGAAGATGCCCTTGGAGGGCTCTTTCAGTGCACTAGGTCTTGGTATTCTAACAAAGCACCCAAAAGTTCCTGGTTTCTGTTGCTTTGGGTTTCATAATGTGATGGACTTCCTTATTTCTACAGAAGAACTCCAGACTAATGAATTGAGCTTTCTGTGGATGAGGGGGTGAAAATGTAGCTGATGTCTTTGACTCCTAGAAATTTGGAGGTGAAGAGTGGATGGAAATGGCTTCTCTATAATTGTGCAACACTAATGAACTCAAGTTTTTTGCTGAGTTTTGTGGACCAAATGGAATTACTTCATTGCTCTTTATCAGTTATGTTATAGCTATGATACAGCTAGTATAAAAGGTTCAGGCAGAACTACAATTTTCCTCATACTTCATGGGAATCATTTGAAATATTAAGTTGCTTTGTTGATCACTGATCATTATCTAAATCACTGGAGGTGGTTGCTTTCCAATTCATATACATAAATATGATTCCCTATTATAATTTTTTTTTCTCTTCTCAGATCAAACCGTGCTCTTATTAACGTTTGGATTCCCTCAGTCTTTCTGCGTGGCAAAGCTGCTAATGCATTCCATGTGTATCAAGTAAGTGACACACCTTAATGCAGATTCTGTGTAAAAGTTTCTGACTGAAGTGGCATTTTTTAATAATTTAAAGATCTCACTGTAATTTCATTAGAGATCAGATAATGAACAGCAGCAGTAACTACATATATATATTAATTCAAAGGATTGGGTTGATTATCCAAATAGCATGTTCTGAGGGTTGGCTTTTAATAGTGTAATACTTTCAAAGCATGCTAACAACATGGCTGCATTGCCTGGGGAGTACAACAGTTCAATATTAATCAGTAATGCCTTCTTCAGTATGTAGGTGCATACAAGGGACTCTTCATCAGGGACTGTAGCACTAGAATAATGGGTAATGTGTTTAAACTTAACCAGGGGAAGTTCATGTTAGATGTAAGGAAAAAGTTCTTTACTGTGAGGGCCCTGGAACAGGTTGCCCAAAGAAGTGGTAAACGGTCCATCCCTGGCAGTGTTCAAGACCAGGTTGGACAGAGCCTTGGGCAACATGGTCTGGTGTGAGGTGTCCCTGCTCAAGGCAGGGGGTTGGAACTAGGTGACCTTAAGGTCGTTTCCAACCCAAACCATTCTGTGATTCTCTATCCATGACTGGAAATCTTGTTTGACAGACAAGATGCATGTGGTTTACTGTAGTAGCTCCCTCAAAAGCATTTTGAGTGGTTCAACAAGCCTTCATTATGTGTCACCGGACATGTTCATAGTGTGTTCTGCTTCAGCTAGGTCTGCATTTAGGGCTTTGCACTCTAACCTACCTTATAGTTGAAGCATTTAAATCTTATGCTGTTCCTTGATTCCTGGTTCTCGGTTTCAGAACAATTATCCCCTCCTTGGATAGAATGGAAGGGCAAATTTTAAACTCTCTTTAATGTGCTGTCTCAGGCTATTGGCATTTCTTTATTTGTGGATTATTACCAGCTACAAAATTTTCCCACTTATGCTTCAGCCACGTGTAATTACCTCTGAACAAGATTTCTGAAGCTTTTTAACAGTCCTCTCACTCTGAATGATGATTTGTGTCCATTCTTCTCTGAAATGAATGTTGCTTCCTGTGTGGATGAGCAGCAAAGGGTAATATTAAGGGGCATCTATCATGTACTGTTTAAAAAGCTTTGAGTTCTAAAAGTTCAGTGTTGCCTCAAACATTTTTATATCTAGACTGTTGATCAAGCAAAAACTGAGATGGGATGTACCCCAGAATTTTCTTCTTTGTGGTTTTTTTTTTTCCTTTTTGTCTTTTTTTTTTTTCCCCTGAAGTTGCATAGGATTTTTGAGTTTCTGGCAGATAACTACAAAATAAGACAATTGCAGAAAAATATTTGGTATCTGAACATATTTAGTATCTTATTTTTCCAACAATATGACGCTTGAATTTCTGCATTCTCTTGATTATTACTTTAAGCTGTATCTGCAGGTATAGATTAAAATGAAGTCACCCAGTGAGTATGCCTTTAAAGTACATTTCTGAGTGCTTAGACTTGGCATACTTGTTAAAGATGGTGAGAAACGACATGTAACAGTCCTCTCTGTACAGCATTAATTGTATATCTTTTTGATGTTACTGATATGTGCTGTTGTGTGAAAGGTAGGAGGGGGGAAGATGACCCAAGAGTTGATATGTCTTTTCCTGGTACATATTTCCTGAAATGCCAAAGTTTATGTGGATGAAATGAACACAATTCCAGGTTTCTTTCCTATTTATGTGAAAAGTTAACATAACTTATAATTACCAAATTGTGGGCATGAATTGTTGCAGTGGGAGGCTTGTTACAAAGAAGAGCACTCTAAAGACTTTTCTGTGCAAGTTGTGACTAAGAAGTAAACTTAAACTCTGGCATTCTTAGGTGTATTTACTGATGGTCTGTTGCTCACTCAGGTTTTCCTCCTCATTTCGTTGGTTAGTGAGAAGTAGAAATAAAACAATTGTTTCAACTACTTGTGGATATGCAGAGTTTAACTATAGGCACCTCCTTAGTACAAGATGCTGTGATAAATGAAGGAGTGGAAGGAAAACTTTCTCTATATGTCATTAAAGGTTTTTAAGTTCAGTAGTAACATTATTACTCTATAGGAAGACCATTTTGTTTAAAAACAACAAACCAACAACCAAACAACAACAACAAAAAAAACAAACCACAAACCCCCAAAAACGATATAAAAATAAAAATTCCTGCCAGTTTGGAAGTACTGAGTGGTTAAATGGCCCAAAAAACATTAGGAAAAGCACATAAGCATATACCTGTTTGGAAAAGGGTCATGGAGAGTTTGCATGTATTGTAAATAGTTGCATTTTTTTACCAACAATTTGAATTTTGTCATTTGTTTTTTTAGCTGCATTCCCTTTGGTTGAATGGGAAGAAAGAATCCTTTGTTATTCTTAAACTTGCTTTTGTATTTTAAGATCTGTTAGTGTCATTACCACTAAGACATGAACCAGAAACGATTTATTTATAAGGTTGCTATCTAATATGCCAAATCTATATATTTTTTAAGTAATAAAGTGCTTTTCATTAAGGCATACTAGAATTGGAGTAAAAACTTAAATTATTTGAACAAATTAATTTTGCTTGTAATCTGATATCAAACTTAGGAACTAAGAGTTCAATACTTTTGATGCAGTTTGGCTGTACATGACTATACAAACGTCATCATGAAAGCCTGGAAAGTATGCAGAATTCATATATACTGGAGATGTTCTGCACATTCATTTTCCACAGGAGAAATACTGAGATAAACTAAGCTTCCCAATTTATAACAGGTTCAGGGCTTTATCCAAAATCTGCTGAAGTGAATAGAGGGTTAGATGTTACTATCAGTTTGCTTTGGTTAAGGGCCCAACTGCAGTGACTTGAACAAAACCTAGGTTTTTTTCATTGTGCTTTTGCACCTTATTTCTATTTATCATTGGCGTGGCATGTTAGAAAATATGTTGTGCTGGTGCAGAGTGGGTTTTAGTAGATTTAATCCATTACTCATTATGACTGGAAAACAAAGAACTTTTAATGGCTAAGCCTCTTGAGAAGAGGAAAAAAGCAAAATATCATTGTAAGATTTTAAAAGATTGAAAATTCTCCATTTACAAAAAGACCACTTGGAGAATTTAAGCTTGTTGTCTACAATATATACTCATAGTTTTGGGCATCCATAGTGGGTAGAATTGTGTTTATTGGTATATGCATTTGAAAAAGGCACAAGTTCTGAGTGTGCTCTGTTGATTATCTATTCACACCAGCCATTTATGGGGCATACGTAATGTGGAAAGTTGGAAGAGTCTCCCTAGAATAGACCAATAATGTCTGTGGTAAGACTAGTTTGTCTTTCATTACAGAACAGCACAGAATATCATAGAATTCCTCTGCTTAACAGTTGTCTATTTGCTCTTTTCATGTTAAAAAAATAGGCAAGCAAGAATTACCTGTAGAAGTGACCAAAAACTTCTGCAGTTCTATTAAACCTTGGTCTTGGTACCTGCTGACATCTTTCCTTATGGAGGAATACATTAAAGGCATTCCTGCCAGTTTTGGTCTCAGTAACAAGAGTATGACTTGGACAAGTATCTGTCTAGCAAATAACTTTATTTTCTACCACTGTGCATGTGAAAAAAGTTTTCCTAAGTAGACATGAACTCATGATAGACATAGTACTGTGATGAAATACTTGAAGCAATTGCTGTATCACTTATCAAGTACGTAGTCATGTACTTGCTGAATACATATTTTGCATTTCATAGCTACCAGGAAAGCACTAATTTATAAAACTTCAGAGTAGCCTCAATAACTGAACTGTGCATTTATCTTGTTAAATCTCTGCCAAAACATGTGCTCCTGATTAGAGGGAACTAGATGCAATGTTGAAATTGTGGAAGAGGATATTTACCATGCTACCAGTATGTAATGAACTGACAAGGACTGGAAGTGTCAATTAGGATAAATGACTGAGCTCATTTCTGAGAGTCCTCTTATTTGTAATAAACATTATTTTTGCTGCTTTATAATTTTTTTCTCTAGTGGCAGAAAATCAAAATGCACATTAAGGGGCTTACAAGAGATCTGGAGTGGGTCTTTTGACAAAGGCCTGTAGGGACAAGACAAAGGGGAATGGCTTTAACCTGCCAGAGGGGAGATTGAGATGAGATCTTAGGCAGAAGTTCTTCCCTGTGAGGGTGCTGAGGTGCTGGCACAGGTTGCCCAGAGAATCTGTGGCTGCCCTATCCCTGGCAGTGTTCAAGGCCAGGTTGGACAAGGCTTGGAGCAACCTGGTCTAGTGGAAGGTGTCCCTGCCCATGGCAGGGGGCTGGGACTGGATGAGCTTTAAGGTCCCTTCCAAACCATTCTATGGTCTATGATTTAGGGTTTTGTTGTCATTGCATTGTGCATAGTCCTTTGAGAAAAAAAGCTCTCTACTGAGAAGAGGTGGCTGTAAGTGCTGGGTAGTTCAATTTTGTGATTCTTGAGGTGTTCTAGGTTTGTAGGATTCCCATGTACAAAGACTGGACACCAAACACAATATAAATAATTAAATGCTCTAGTCTATTTGTTGTGTTATTAATGTGAAACAAATATAAATATATATATATATACACATATATAAATGCGAAGCAGGTTACATACATACCGACGCCTGGTTGAACAAGATACTGCCAAGAAGGACATGGAACATGTTACCCAGTCGGAGGGGTGGTAGGCAGTGCATTGTCAGGTCGTCCCCTGAATACACACCTGGCCTTTTCACCCGTCTGTCTCTGCACAGGTCCTTATATCCCCCCTTGGGTTTGAGTGGAAAATGACCAGTTGCAACATCAGCACACACATGGCCAGCGTGTGAACAGATGTTTACCAGTTTAAGACTCCCTTTAGCTAACAGTGGTGTTAACTCCCTTATTTTTGAGGTTATGTTCTCACAACCCATGCAGAACAGTACTTTTCCATTTTTGTGTGTTTCACCACGGACCATTATCTATTGTCACTGACACACTAGGGTATCATATGGGACTTCACCTGGTAAGTAGGAAGATGAGAAGACAAGATGGGCTACTAAGCCGTGTTGTGGAAGATTATGTTCCATTTGGTTTCCAGTGATACAGGGTAAAGGAGGCTATGGAGGCTTCAGAGAGGTGGAGATCTAATATTTTGCTGCATGAATGAAAAAATCTTGGTAAACTAAATGATTTGGATATGATTCTGGAATATAGGGAGTTTTCTCAGGAGGGATGATTTTAAATACAGGACTCGGTTGCTGGCACTTCAAGATTATAAAATTTGTAAACTGAAAAACAGAGGAAGGTTTGCATGTAAAGAAAGTGTTTGTGATGGGCATAGCAATTTCAATAAACTGAGTTGATTTAAGCTACTGTAAAAGGAACAACAAAAGCAATATTTAACTATTAAAAAAGAATAAGGAAAACAATGAGGAAGCTGGTTAGAAAAAAACCTTAAAAGGGACGGCTCGGGTGGTTTGCAGGTACAGTGGAGAATGTTTAAAACCTTGAATGTTGCTCAGAGGTATTGCATAACCTATTTAAGAGAGGAAAACCAAGAGAAGGATAGCTAAGCACCCTGGCTAAGCAGAATAAGGAATTTTTTTAGGAGTAAATAAATACGTTTTAAAAAAATTAAAAAAATTAAGTCATCTCCAAAGAAAAGTAGAGGAATATATGTGTTCTGGAGGAAAACCAAGTAGAAACACAGTGTTACAGGGCTCTTGCAACTTCCCAAAGGTATAAGATGTAATGGTCTCTTTTTTTTTACATGTCAGGAAGAGGCCTCTTGCTAAAATCAGTGGGACAAATACTCAAGCTGAAGAAGGAGGTCTCGGAACATAAGATAGTAACAGAAAAATGCATATTGTAAAATCTCTGTTCACCATGGAGTTGTTATGGGGTATTCCCATTCTGGATTATTCCTTGTGGAGAATTAGCAGATTTTCTGTTTTAGGTGAAATACCGTTAGAAGATTTTATCGAACAAATAAAGAATAAATCTCCACATGCAATTCTCCAGGGTGAAATGGCTGAAGACTGACTGATAAATAGCTTCTGGCTGTGGGTACCAGAAGATTTTGAAGTACCTTATCTGACACAATTTGTAAAAGGGTTTAGGAAGGTCTAAACACAACTTGTTACAAATCATTAGGAAAGGGGTAGAAAACTCTGTTAATGCCGTGTATAAATCTCTGGCTTCTCTGTGTGCAGTTTTAGTCCTCTCAAAAGACATACATCAGAACTGGGAAGAGTACGGGTGAAAAATGAAGCTTTTTCATTTGAGGAGCACATTAGAAATTCTCAGCATGCAAGACAGAAAATGGAGAGGGGAATAAGATAGCAATTGTTCAAATCGTGCAGGACACGGAGAAATTTTCAACTGTTTCAAAATGCAAATTGTAGCCTCCATTGTAACCACCAGCTTGCAGTTCCAAAACAAGCTTGTGACAGTGGTTTTCTCCACAACATGTAACAGGGGGAAAGACATATTGCCACAGAGCTTTTGAATACTGAAAGTTTACATGGGTTTAGGAAATAATTGAGCTAACTCAAATTGAAGAAAAATCAATCCAAACACAGAGAGGTGACTGCTTTCACAGAAAACCCCTGGATAGCAGTGGTTTGGAAGATAGGCAACATTTCTGGATAAATGTCATTATACCTTTTGTTCATGTTTAAGTGTACTGAATAAAATACATTTAATAATTCACCAAAGCATTTTCCGAACTGTTGAAATTGGTATGCCTTGCCAGTAAGAGGAGAGTGGGAGAAACCTGGAGGTCATGGTATAAGATTAATTAAACATAAGTTGCCCCTGTAATGCTATGCTAATTAATGGCTAATTTAGTCCTAAAATGGCAATAATAGTATGATTAGGAAATCTCTTTCCTTCTACTACTGTTTATCCTCTATGCATGGCAAGCTCATTCTGATGTTTTCAGAAGCACATCCTCTCTCTTTATACTTACTCAGCTTTGTTTTGATTCACTATCCTGACTACTGTCTTGCCATTCATTAGTGCTGACAGATTACTGGTAGAATTTGTTTTGCACCTGAGTAGAAAGATTAATTAGATGGCCATCTGATGGCCTTATTCTGAATCAACAAATCATGAAGATTATTTAGATGTTTCTGGATGGAATTATCTGAGCTGTGACAGGAGCTAGATGAGCTCAGACTAGGTTGTCATAACAATATCTTCTGGCAAGAACATTAGAAGAATTACTGTTACCCACTCTGAGTCCAAAAGAGGCTCCAGAGATTTATTCGCCTTACAAAGTTTGTGATAGCTAGTAGTAAGTGGAAAACTGATTAGTTATAAGCATTAAAGGACCTAGCCACATATGAAAAACAAATATATTTTGTATGATGTAACAGTTAAAAAAACCTGTTCCATTAAACAGTTAAATATTAGGTGGCTTTGTAAACTCAGGCTCATGCTGTCAAAAGTCAAGAGTAGACTCTTACAAACACCCTGTTTTCTCTGGTATATTGACAGGTATAAAGACAGAATTCAGATCAGAATTAAAAAAAACCCCAAATTGCATTTACGTTTCACCTCTAGATGGTGATAGTTAATTGCAGTTTCTTTAGTGCCTGTGGACCAAGATGATTATTGCAATAATATTATCATATTTCTTAACTGTAGAGTATCTTGTTATTTTCTGCATACATATGGACTCCCCTTTCCTGTGAGGTGCACAGCAAATGCTATTAGTCATGCCTTTTGTTGCTATAATTACCAATGCCTGACATTTAAGATAATGAAACGGAGATTTTGGGATTCTTAAAGTGATATCAGTATTTAAATGGCTACTTGCAAACGTGCCTTGCTTGCAGAGCAGTAAACATTTTTAGGTGATAACCAGTGAGATTAAAGATAAACATGCTATTCAGACAAGATTTCCCATTTGCATATGAATAGACACCCCCCCAGATTGTAACCAATAAACATTTTCTTACAACTTTTTTATTCCTTTGATTGTCTTCAGTCTTACTGTTTAACACTGATATCTTTTGTCATTATTTTTTTTTTCATATCACTTCAAATAGTGTTTTTCCTCTCCATTTCCCATGTGAAGGAAGAGTAGTATGCTTTCATCTGAAGGCGCTATTATCATAGAATCATGGACTTGCTCAAGTTGGAAAAGACCTTTAAGATCATGAAGTCCAACTGTTAACCCAGCATTGCCAAGTCCACCACTAAACCAAGGGCCACATCCACATGTCTTTTAAATACCTCTGAGGTTGCTGACTCCACCACTGCCCTGGGCAGCCTGTTCCAGTGCATGACAACCCTTTTGGTGAAGAGATTTTTCAGAATATCCAACCTAAACCTCCCCTGGTGCAACCTGAGTTCATTTCCTCTTGTTCTAGCATTTGTTATCTGGGAGAAGAGACTGATCCCACCTCACTGCAACCTATTTTCAGGTAGTTGTAGAGAGCAATAAGGTCCCCCCATAGCCTTCTCTTCTCCAGACTAAGCCCCCCCAGGTCCCTCAGCCGTTCCTCATCACACTTGTGCTCCAGGCCCTTCACCAGCTTTGTTGCCCTTCTCTGGACCCACTCCAGCACCTCAGTGTCTCTCTTGTAGTATCTGAATGCTCCTGCTTAAACAGAGAGAAGGGTTTTCAGTGAAATGCAACATAAAAGAAATGGAGGAGAACAGTATCTGATACTCAAGAGGTTTTGAGGGGGAGAGTGGCCAGCACATTCTTTGGGTGGGATCTGAAACACTGCAAACAGTCATTGCCAGATGCGACTGTTGACTTTTCTATCTGTATACCCAGTCAGCGTAGTCTTACCCAAGGTAGAATTCTTAACAGTGCAAGAGAGTTAAAATAGTTAAAAAGTAGGCAACAAACTGCAAAAATTAACCCCAAAGTTAATGGGACCTAAGGATGTGTCAGAAAAGCCTAAGAGTATGTAAAGAAGAAAAATTTTTAGACAGCTGGGATGGAAGGAGTATACAAAGATGAGATCGGGAGACTCTTATAAGTAATTATTTTTTCGAAAGGAATCCATAATACAACATAATATATTGATGTACTTATAGAAACGTGGATCTGGATGCAAGAAATACTAAGGAAATGAAAGTATTATTTAATTTTTCAACTTACTTTAGCTACTAGAGAAAGAAGAAAAGAGTTTCTATTCAATAAATATCTAGAATAAATAATAGTTATCTTATTTACAAAGTGATTGGTGAGGTATCCTCCTTTCCCTGGCCAGAGTACCTCCTTTCCCGTGTATTTGGAGAAGCAGCCAGCAGTTTTGCCATTTTACCTATATTCTCTTCTGCAGAAACATCTTTCACTACAGTAGTTGTCATACATTGCAGTGACTCTATCACTTCAAAGTGCATGTTTGTGAAATGGTCTTAGTGATTTTGGGGTATTACAAATAATATTTCACTGTCTAAAAGGGCTGAATGAGTTAATGAGTGAAAAAATCTGTGCTGATCTGATTTGTATATTAAAAAAAGTATAGAAGATACTGATTTCATCCAGCAAAAGTGTAGGCATGCTGCTTTTGTTAGTATCCAGTCACTTTAGTGCTCTTTGGTGAATGGAAACAGAACTGTGACTACAGAAACATAATGAACAAAATTCACAATGGATGTATTTGAATGGATAGGCCTAAAATGCATGACATGGACTACTATTGCTTAGTACAGCGGTATTTTAAGGTTCATGCTTTAATGTGCATTATCGCATATGCTTGACACTGTATTGTTCATTTTTATGAACTAAAGCTAGAAGTCGGAGATTTAACATAACAAAATATGTTACAGTATTTGTAGTCTTTGTGCAAGTGGATAAAATGGTCTTACTAAGATAAAAGCTTGTTCACTTTAATTCCTGTTATGTCCCTGTACATAGAAGAGCACAGAAAAAGCTGCTCGTTATCACAGCTGAAAAGTTTTATTATTCCATTTTTTTTTCATTAAGTGGAAATTCTTAACTTGGATCATTTTGAAAGAGGGAACTTAACCAAAAATGCAGTTCTGCAGCTGTGCAAAATATAACTTGCATTTGTATTCATTTCTCACACTTTGAAGGTAACTTTGGAGAATTCAGTGTGAATATATTCTAAACAGAATCCCACGGCCCTGAAATAAAGTCAAGAAATATTAACTGTTTCTTCCTTTTTTGCTGTATACTTTGGATTCATACCATTCACTTAATCTATATGTTTTTAGTGCAGAAATAATTTTGATAAAAGCTTTCTGAAATACGTCACTCCTTTTGGGAAAGTGCAGTATGAAATAGAAAGAAAAGGTAGTTCCAATCCCCTGAAAACAGTTATTTCTCAAATTGTAAATTGTGCTCAAAATCCTTTTAATTTAGTGTTCCAGAATAGTCAAGATGTATATTAAAGCTGAGTTAGTTCTAAGAATTTTTAGAACTTTATTAGGGAAACAGAAAAAGTAGTAGTTACAGAAGCTCATCCTGGAACATGTGTGCACCTCTGGTTACAATGAATGCATTTTCTGCTCTCCACAGAAAGACCGCTGAGTCATTTTACTCAGGTAATATTACAAATACACTCCAAAAAACCTATCAGTTTTGTTTGATGGCAATGTCGTGGGTTATGCGATTAACATTTGGCTCAGTTATTAATTACTTGGGAGCTGCTGCAATGAATGTTCCAGGCTTCTATAATGTGTGTAACACCAAACTTCATAAACACAGAGAACCAGTAGATAAATTTTACTGATTTTAACAAGTTTTGCTTTATGGTTCAGAACACCTAAATGGTTTTTCTTCAGTTTCTCCTTCCCTTTTTACTGTAAAGAAAATGAGCATTCTTAAACAGGTTTGGGGTTTTTTTGGGTTGGTTTGTTTCTTTTTTTTTTTTTTTTTTTTTAGTATAGGAAACTTAGAATGGAGGCAGTGAAAACAATTAGCTGGGTTAGATAGCTGAAGAGAACTTTTAATGCAGATGAGATGTTATCTCCTTTTACTACTTCCAGCTCTCCATCAGTAATTCTGAACTGGACTTTTAGAAGTCCCTATCGTGTGCTTGATGTTCCCTCTCTATAGTTGTAGCAGAAGAGGATATCTTTTTATGTTGTTTAACAGATTACTTCTTGTAAGAATAAAAAAAGGAATTATCCTTACTGTTAAGACTGCTAAAAGATAGTGTGAATCACAGTAGGATTAAAGTATTTTAGAAGATCATTTCAGTAGTTTAGAAGATAATCTGGGGACACTGCAAGTATTGCAGTTTGGACTTGGCATGAAATTAGGCCTGGTTTATGATTATATAATACAATATATAATACAATATGTAATTATTTGAATTGACTGTTTCAAAGGCAAGAGGTAAATGAGATGCAAGATTTTGTTGGTAGATTCTGCCTATAAGAATGAGAAAAGCTCAGATGCTCACAGGTTGAACTTCATCCATATCATCTCCTTGCATGGTTTTGTTGGCTTTTCTAACCCAACAAAGGCTTTGACCAGGTGTATTGTGCAGGTAGTCACAAGAGAGTTCTGTGGAATATTTCATTTATTCAAGCTTATTTTGTCCTGTCTGAGGAGGGGGAAAGAGGCAAAATTAAGCACATAGTCTCCTTCCCTCTACAGTCTTTACTCCCATCCCCCCCCAGCATTCAAATTTCCAGTCCTAGAAAATGCATAAAATCCATTTAAGAGCTGTCATTCATTCACTGGTTTATCCTGCTGAGTGCTAGCAATATGCTTCTTAAGATACATAGGTTCTGTTAGCATGAGCAGGTTTGGTTGTTAATCTTCTGTTCCCTTTTTATCTTAATCTGTTCTATCTAAGCAGATATTCCTGTATCTGAAGCAAGTATTTTCATTTTACAGAAACATTTTATAGCTTTTTTATCAAGAGCAAAACTAGCAAAAAATTAAAGCACCTGTACTAGTTCAAGTCTGCTTTCCTTTTTCCCTGATTAGTGTAAGGGTAAAACTATGGACCAGTGCTACTCCGTACTTATTTAAAGTGTTATTTAAGAGCAAATCTAAAGAAAACCTTGCACAGTCAAGCTTAGCTGAGTTAACATTTAAAAACTGATGGTGTCAATGTGCAGGTTATGTTTTTGTATTCGTGCTGCTGATTCATCTACCAAACCAGTTGCTAATTTTTCTTTCTACTCTCAAATGTTTGGGCATTGATTTTAAAGGCATATGTAACAAACGAGGATCTCCAGGGTTCCTCCCCCCCCCCCACACCCCCCAAAACCACCAGCAACAGGCACCGCGCACACCCCCCCGCCCAGAACACCACCTCCTTCCATCCCTCTCCCTCCTCTCCCCCTGTTTTTTTTTTCCC
>WTXV02041006.1:13314-35988 GCA_009823435.2 Nymphicus hollandicus
GGGTTCCCCCCCACCCCCCCGATAATGCTTAGTTATGGGGCACATGTGACAGGAGCTTCCTTAGTGTAGATCCATCTCTTTTGCATTCCCTGTGCTGCTTGTCATATTTCTTTTTTTTTCCCATGCTTGTAAGAAAAACTGACCTTGTCCAGCACAGGGCTGATTTTTATAAACTTTCTCAGTATGTGGTACATCATTTGAAGTGTTCTGCTGCTCAAATGCTCAGACTTCTCTTGCATCTTGTGCCACTGAATTTTAGATGTGGTTTAGGAGATTTTCACTGCTCACCTTTCATTAGCATTGTTCTCTCCCCTTCTGACATTTTTCTTGCTTCTGGAATGGGACATAGACTCACAAGGACTTCAACTTCAGCAGGTTTGTGTTTGTGGAGCTCCCATCCACAGAGTTCTCTGGCTAGGATTGAACTTTCATTACATATTTAGGTCATCCTACCAGGACATGTGAGATATGTTTGAAGGGAAGATTCCAGAGCAGCTTGGGTTAGGGGATTTCCTTCATGATACTTAGTCTGTTATTTCTGTAACCACAAATGACATTGCAACAGAAAGATTCTCCAATACCCCATTCAGTGTTTCTACTTACAGTGCTTGAGAGCCAAAAAACAAATCCTAAACATACCATTCTATACTTTTCATCCAAACAGAAAAAAGCACTTTATACTTCAGCAGACCTGAAAAATAGTCACTGAATCTGTGAAGGTTCCTAAAACTGGAGCAAGTTGGAATTTTGGCATTTGTCCTTTCTTTTTCTCAGGCTTTTATACATAGGTAGCCATGAACTCTGTCAATAGTTACTAATCTGTTACCAGGGTTTGTTAATGGCATTTTTGACTCAGATCTGCTGAAAGGAGCTTGGCTTGAAAACCAGTACCATGGGAGTAGGGCTTACTCATCTTCAGTATAGAGTCATTGAACTAGTGCTTTCAAACCAGTTCTCAGAAACCGGCATTTCAGTAATATTAAATTAGCAGGTAGCTGGCTGAAACCCAAAATATTAAATTACTACTGGTTTTGCTATTTCTCTTCAAAGCTTTGACTTCAAATATGTTTGTGATGAGAAAATAACAGACTAATTCATTATGTCTACTTATTACCTGAAATTTTTCTTTCAGCTGCTGTAAATCATAGCTACAAAAAGGTTACCGATCAGTCTTTACATGGGAGACCCAACTGGAAAGGGCTTCTAAACTGCAGGCAAAAGCTGCTTAGTTAATTTGTTGTTATACAGGAGAATCTTAAAGTAAAATCTTTTGTCTCCAATCAAATAAGCGTTCTAGTGGTGATTTTGATTCAGTTTGTAAATTTTCATTACCTTGGAGATTACTCAGGAATGGATGATTTCAGGAGAACATGGGCATTTGAAAGGAAGTGTAGGGATTTGTATTTGATTTCTAAAAATTGATCAGAGAATGAACCTTAGAGTAGTCCTTTCAACTTTCTATAACATGATCTTAGAATGCTGTTCTGTAATTTTAAGTCATATATTAAGGTATTTTCAGTAGTAAAAAGTAGTGTTGCTCTGTAGTACGGCATGGTAATTTGGGACAAGCATCCACAAAATTGTATTTTGTCAGTTACGGATGTCATTGATTTACTCTTGAAAGGCTGTGACTGAAATTGTGAATACATTGAAGGTAATGGGAATAATTCTAATGACTTAGAAGACAATTTCAAACCATGCATCTCAAGTTGCTTGATTTGGTATAATTTCAAAATCTTGTGTACAAAGAGCGTTGTTCCCTGTTATTCCTGTGCTTAGTTGTATGATTTGTATTTGATTTAAATGGTGATAACTATATGCCTTATATGACTAAACTAGAATAAGTTTATCCAAGCGGTTTTATGTTTAGGTTTTACTTTGTTTGACTGCCCAACTGAATTTGCATTAAGTGTCTTGAAAGACCTTTGCTTGTGAATAGCATTCCCTGTTGAGATAATAAAGCTTTAAATGTGTACTACATCATGAACATTAATGTGCCTTTCATAATCTGTTATATGATTGTCAATATATTCAGTATGGCAGAGAGCTCCAAATGTTGCATTTTGTCTAAAAGAAATAAAAATCTATATACATAGAAGGACAGGAAGAAATTCTTCTACAGTTTCATCTAAGAGATTAATCTCTGTTTTTTGCAGTCTTAAAAATTCCAGTTACAGTGTACTGCATTCTTTAATTGGTTAACTGTGGGTTACAGTTTAACAGGTAATATTGAACTGCATGATTCACCAAATCACATTGGCAAAGATAACTGCTGAGTTAAACCAGGATTTCCATATTAAATAACTTGGTTAAAAATAATTTAAGTCTTTTTTGTCATCCCTCTGCCCCCTGTAGAAAAGCTGAAACATAAACCTTGGGAATGTACACAATTTCATACAATATGCTGCTTAAAGCAAAGTTAGAGCTGAGTGAATAAAGCATTTAATACAGTTTTTACTACATTCAATGAGTTTTATTGAAATCATGCCAAATACTTGTATTTCATATTTCCCTTCATTTTCCTTCAGAGGTGTACTGAACTGTTAAAACAGATGGGCCTGTAGGTGTTTAATTATCTTTTTCCTGGCTTTATTTTCAAAATGAAAGAGAAATCTGAAGACTTCTTGCAGACTTGTTATAGTTGTTCCATCCGAGTTCCTGTTACCAAAACTAGTTGAAGTTTTGTCTATGTCTGCATTTGTAATTCACACAGTACTCTGAATCTCTTGAACTCTTAGGTGCGCTAGGTTTGGAATTATAGTATTTGTTTTTGTCCTCATCAGAAAACATGAGGAAGTACAATAGTAACAAAAAGGTACACTTTTTTTTTCTACAGAATCCAATATTACAAATATATAAATGTTTTCTACAGTGAAATGCTATATTTTGGCAGGAGTTGCATGGTATCTACATGGTATATTATCTCTTTTGTTGCAAAATAGAAACCTCCTATAAATTTGAGAAACTAGGAGCCTGTAGAGATAAGAGAACTTCTTAAAGACCAAATCAAAGGAAGGCTGCATAAGCTGCTTTTGTGGGAGAAGACATTTACTTAATGTCACCGGATCTCTGAAATACCATAAGCCCTTAGTAACATTTTGTCTTTTCTAAGGACTTGGTAAATCTAGAGGAGAAAGACTGTGTTAATGTTTCAGTCGTCAGGAGAAACTACAATTCAGTGCTGGAATCTGCCACAGCAAAATCCAAATTTCATCTTTTCCTAGTATTCACAAAATTCCAGTTGCTGCTGCCCACTTTTCATGTGATGGTTGTTGGTGATGTGATGTTGCTTTTTTTCTATAAGCATTCTCCTGATACTTGCCTTACAGCTTAATAAAACACTGGTATTGTTGGCGAAGCAAGTGTCATCAGTACTATTCCAGCTTAATTTGTGATGCAAAATACTGAGGCTAATAACACACACATGAGAATGAACGAGCTACAGATTCTGCAGAAGCAGCTAAAGAAAAGGTCACTCTGGATCTTGTGTTGTGGTGCCTGGTTTAGAGTTTCGAGTTTCTGACTTGTGCTATTTCAGCATTCATTTTACCCGTGGGTTCATTTCTGTAAAGGAAAAGTTACCTTCTGATAATGAAGGAAATCTCAGATTTCTGTCTGTATATTCCACTTCCGCATGAAACTTTCCTAGAGAATGCAGACATTTAGCATGTAATTCATAATATGCTCATGAAATAATTAATTGGCAAACAAAACCAGAATCACAAAAACTACAGCTGTGTTAAATTACACTTAATGTCCTATACAAGCAAAAAGAATGAACTGTGTCTATTTTCCAAACAATAAAATTTCTAGTTTAGTTTTCAGAGTGATTTTTTTTTTTTTTTTTTTTTTTAAGAAAGTAAATTAAGTTTTATACTTTGGATAAAATTATGGTTTGCAATTCTGATGCTACAAAGCTGATTTACAAAGATGAAAAACTGTTGAGTGCATAGAAATAAATTTTATAGTGGTATTATTATTTCCTTTGGTCACTGGCTAGTAGAATATGCTGGAAACCATGGTAACAAAAGGTGCTGCAACTTATGCCCCAGGATCATGTTAAAATGAGCAAGCTATGTTTGTCTTGATTAATATCATAAAAAGGGACAAAAAGAGAATGCGAGGGAGAAAGGGAGAGAATAAGATTAATGACCTGTACAACAAAAACAGTGAATGTATAGTCAGAGATATAGCTATGGATAAGTGATCCTGGAACTTCTGGTACCATTGTGTCATGAAGTTTTGAAGAGTAAAGGAGATACATTAGTTCAGTGGTTTGTCTTCAAATGATTTCCTTCCCTATCTGTGTCTTTCAGGTTTATATTAGGATAAAGGACGATGAATGGAACGTTTATCGGAGATACGCAGAGTTCAGGAGCTTGCATCATAAATTGCAGAATAAATACCAGCAAGTGAGGACTTTCAACTTTCCACCAAAAAAGGCCATTGGAAACAAGGTACTTAACTCACAGTATCAGTAAGAGTTGTGGGGAAAAAAAAAATTATCCACACACACAAAGAGACCAGGTTGGACAGAGCTTGGAGCCACCTGGTCTAGTGGAAGGTGTCCCTGCCCATGGCAGGGGGTTAGAACTGGATGAGCTTTAAGGCCCCTTCCAAGCCAGACCAGTCTAGGATTCTATAACTATTATAAATGCTTTTATCATAAGTATTTTTTACACCTGCAAGACAATACCTGCTGTTTCCATACAGACTTTGGCCTCATCAGCTGCAGATTCACTGATAATGTAGTTAATGCATTGATTTTTCCACTCACTGAAAAGGAAACTGTTTTTATTAAACAAAATGTGGATAGCATACACAGTAAGAGAAATGCACAAAACTCCCCAAACTGTACTGAACGGCTTATATGTAAAACCTAATCTCTTCTCAGTGTGTGCCAGCAATTAACACTGGTCAGTAATTCATTGAATATTTCTGTAAAATTTAAGGAATTTAGACCAACACATCATAGATTTCCTGTACTGCTCACCAAATGTTTTAAGTTCTTTGAACTAGCTTTTAAGGCATTTGGATGCTCAATTACCATAATCTGTGTCTTTGGGTCTTTGTTCTCCCACTTTAAAATGGGAATGTTTGCTTTTTCCATTCATATAGGGATTTTGCAACAAATACAGTAAATATTGTAATATGGATGTAGTAAATACATAGTATCATGTAGCTTAATCCTTAATCATCAAAACTCTAAAATGTTTAAGAGCTTGAATACACATTGTAGTATGCATCACAAATCCAGGAAGAATGGAGAAGTAATCAGGGTAGTTTTGCTTTACAGTGTAGGAATGATATGAAAAAATTATTTAACTATCACATGTAAAATATTTGAGATTTAAATCATGCCTGTGACTAAAAATGTCATGTACTAAACCACAGGGTGCTTAAATCAGCATTCCTAATGTTAATCAAATTTTTTAGCTTTTATATGGGATTTTCTCCAATTTTTTTTTTTCCCCGCAGTATCACTGCTTTTTGTATCAAATACCTAAGAAACACCAACCATAATGATCAGCATAGTCATCAACATAAGGCTGACATAATGACTAAAATAGATATTAATGACATTTTATTTGGCCTAAGAACACAGTAATACACGTATCGCTAAAATGCCGGAATTATGCTAATTATATCTGATGCAACTTTGTGTATGATAGAAAAATCACCAGTGCTGATTCATGTGAACTAATCTAAAATTTCAAAAACAAATAGAAAAAAAGCAATATTAATAAATTCCTTAAGGCATTCGGGTGTCAGTGAACGTGGAGATTGTCAGTATTTAAAGGTAGTAACTGATTTTATTTCAGATGATCTTTCCAAGTATTCTGTAAACGTGAGTAGGTAAGCTTGGTGCATTTGATACAAAATGAGTAGTAATGCACATAATCTGGATTAGATGGTAGTGATATAAATATATCATCATTTACACATATATTTATATGTGTAAATATATATATATAGGTCATGATTTGTATAGAAAGGTTGGACCAGATGATCCTTGAGGTCACATCCAACCTGGGATTCTATGATTCTGTATGGAATTTATCAATAAAACCTATAGGTCTGTTTGCATTGCATAAAGTCCATAGCTGATGTTCATTGCCTATATCCTAGTAAATGAAGCTACTTCCGAGAGCTTTCCTGCCTTTTTTCCCCAGTACATTTTTCATTTTGTTTTTAGTGGATAGTTTTGTAATAGAAACAATGTTGGGTTTTTTTCTTTGCTACATAACTAGTTCTCCTTTTTTGAAGTGATGGAGTATCAGCCTCTTCAATATATTACAAAAAGCTTCTTTTAAGCTTTCTTTGATAGTCTTTCATCCTTAATTACTTCAAATACAATTGGTGCATACAAAATTTTTAGTTGAGCAACTCATTAAAAAAATTGCATTGCTTATTCTTTCAGTGCTTTAGCTTTGGGCCAAAATTCTACCTTAATCATGCATAAAACTACAATTGGTTTCTGCCATATCAGATCTCAGAAAAAGTCTCTTTTCTTTACAGTAAGAAATGGGTGACATTCTTCACACTCCTGAAGGGCTCCTATGCTCAGCCATAAGACAGTGGTTTAACTAGAATTATGATTAGTGGTTACACTTCTGGCTGCCTGCTGTAAATAGCTTGTAAGTTGTAAAGTGGGGCTTTCACATTTGCAAGATCTTACTTCAGTTTATCACTCAAGAGTTTATTTCCACAGCACATTATGTAGGCACATTTTTGTCCTTTCAGTGGTGCTATTTTCCATATTGTGTCATAGCTGTACATGTTGCATTTAAGAATATTGTGTGGTTTTGTGTAGTATAGTGGATCATGCTTCATGAACTATTACCCTTATAGATCCAGCAGGAATAGAATCACAGACTAGTTTGGGTTGGAAGGGACCTTAAAACTCATCCAGTCTCAACCCGTTGCTATGAGCAGGGACACCCTCCACTAGACAGGTTGTAGCTCTTTGGAACACATTAGACTGAGTGACTGACTGTCCCTCCTTTCCAGGGCAGAGCAAGTTGAAGTAATTGGAAGGCTTAAAAATCTGTTGTAAAATTAATTAAGTCATATGGGAATGTCTGTTTTGGAATTCTGTAGGATGATGGATGTGAGCGTGATGTTACACTTGCAGATGCTTGGTAACAGGCATTAGAAGATAGTGTCAATGCTGCTTTTTTCAATACTGCTGTTTTAACTTCAGTGGCTGCCAAAGCGTGTTCCCTTTTAGGTGGGTTGTTAGATTGCAGTAGATTTTTTTCTCTTTTATATTGGTTGTACTGTTTTTAGTAGAATTGCAGCTGTTTTCTCATTTCTAAATTAATCAATACAATCTTAAATCACTGCCTAAGAGGCATTTCAGTAGCTGAACTCTGCTAACAGAACTATCCGCATGCAGTTTGTCTATGATTCTGTGTCAATCTGTGGTTTTTATATCCTTTACGAATCTTCAGTGTTACTAGATGCCCAACTAATATATTGGTAAAACATAGTCCTCCATGTGCAAATGGCTAAACCCCACTATTTTACAGCTTTTGGGAATGGTACTTCTTATATCCTTTATATCTCAGGTCTGGACCTGAATGATGTTATTCATTGCCTATGTTCAGTACACTGCATTTGGTACTATGAAGCTAATGAAAGTGATATGCTTATTCTCAGTCTTAGTGGCATTGAAAGAGGGTTTTGCTGTTATTGATGCCTCCCTTGATACCAGCACTGCGTTTGGTGCTCAGTTACACGTCTCAGATTTAGGGAACCTCCAAACCACAAGAGGACACCATGTTCTATGGAATGACCTAGAGCTACTACAACAGAGTCATAGAATACTATCCCCTTTCTTGCTGTGCAAAATATTGGAGCTCTGAGGAGGGAACTTGTCTAGCAGAGAGTAATGTAGAAAAAAACTGTGAGAACTGTTAATTTTCATGCTTAATTTTCCTGCTTTACTGCAATATAAACCAGGGAGATCATGTTCAAATGCAAAGCTGCAGGGTTTTCTAACACAGGGAAAATTTGTCTTTGAGGCTGGTGACCTTATTTTCAGTGTATCAATTTAAATGTTTGAACTAATGAAAGCAATGAAAAGAATAATTTGATTTATAAATGTTGCTTTGAATTGTCAGAACAGATAATGTAACTACTGAAGGAAAATGTATTAATAATGTTTGCAATGTTCCATTTATTAGGTTTCATATATACTAGTCCCTATGGTGTATATTTTCTACTAACAATCTTTCAGTGCTGGTAGCAAATAATTGTCAAAATCTTTTTAAGTAGTCCTTGCAAGAATAAGTAGTTTTCCATTAGCTTACCGATGTTTTGTTTGAGTGAAAACAAGAAACATGCTTGTTCTCTTTTATATGTATGAGACGTCATATGCTCATCGTGTATTTTTGTACTTAATTTTTAAACTTGTAGATAATTTTATTTAAAACTGTGTTTTTAACACTTGAACTGTTTGGTTTTGTAATCTTAAAACATGCTCCCCATGTATCAGCCTGGTTTGTGATTTGCCATTTATTTTATATGTAGGTGTGTATACTAAGACTTGTAATTTTAAGCTATGTTTTTCTTGCATGAAATAGATTTTTGTCTTTTAGCCAGCCTTCAGGTGCTTTGGATCTTTTGAATTCATTAGTTCGTTGTCACAGTCTTTGTAACTACTGCTTTCCTGTCAGGTTCCTAACATCCAAAGGACTGGTTGGTGTCTCACTTCTTGAAATGTTGCTTTCAGAATAATGGTTGAGTAATAATACAGGAGCATTTACTGCACCTATTATTCTATTTTTTTTGAATATTGCAATGTCCTTAAAATCTCAGTTGCTATTTCTGCATTGGGCAGATCATAATGCTTATGGAATGGATTTTAGTAACTGAGTAAACATCTAATTATGTATCCTCCTGCAAGGGTATTGTCCCAGTAGAGGACATATCAAAATAGACATGGTTCTTTGCTTCCACTGAAGAAATGAATTCAGTGGTTGTCTAAGTATGTAGAAATTAAATAAGGTAGCTTTCTGCTGAGTGCTGACTTGACGGCGTGATATCCTTTGCTTTCCTTTAAAACATCAGATACCCCATATGGAAAGAATACACAGCACTTTTCTGAGATTAGAATAGAGAGTGACTTTGCCATGACTCCTTAACTGCCTAGGAGGAACAGCACAGAAATCTTACATAAGTTTTCTGTCTATGAGAAGATACTGAGAGCAACATCATTCATCATTTTTAGCCTATGCAACTAAAGTCTGTGAGCTTTTACTCTAGCCACAGCTTCTTTGATGCTCAAATGTTAGATAAACATGTACCTCTTGCCTATCAGCAACTAAGCTAAATTGGAGATTATTTTGTGTATGTAATTATTTTAAAAGTTCATAAATGTGTATCTTGAAAGATAGCTATTTGTATACACACATGTGTACACATATGACAAGATCAAAGATGGCATTTGGGAGATATATGAAGTTGGCTTCTGGAATGTATCTTGTGATTGTGCAAGTTCTGTTCACCAGGGGCTTTCTTCCGTTCATGTCAGTGGAAATCCTGCCTGTGCACTAAGAAGGCATTCCATTTTTTATCGTGTTATTTTCTGACAGCATAGCTGCTTTTTTTATTACTGTCCAGTCAGTTCGCCTGTTGCTGAAGATAGGGGAGAGTTTAAGATGGTCTGCAGGTTAACTGTTAGGGTTAAAAGGTATAGAAGGTAAAGATTTTATTGCAAAGAAACAGTCTTATGCTTATAATGCTTATTGTTTCTTTAAAGTTTATTAAGTAAAGAGTTGTCTAGCTGTGTGTGTCTCTGTATATACATGAAGTCATTTGAAGCCATTCAAATTAGAGTTTGAATGTTAGCGTTTTTGCTCTGAAGTGTTTCATATTATGCTGTTGATGTGTAACCCATTATGTATTTCCTCATGTAAGGGTCGCCATTTTGGGCGATTGGGACTTGCATATTCAGGGACAAGCATCCTTTTAAAGCTGCTTTTTAGGCAAATGATGGAGGTACTACATTTTCCCCTTGGCAAGAGGAGAAGGAACATGAGAGGAATAAGCTGTTTGAAAGAACTCCTCCCCTTCCGCCATCCCCCTTCAGCTCCCTCAGGGGAACCATTTTGGATTAGGGACAGAGATCGCCAGACCAGTGCATTTCCATGAAGATTCCAGTTCTGGATCCTCTGCTTCCTCTTTTTCTTTTCGTTTTCTCCTGTGTCTGTGGCATGAAGTACTCATATATCTGCAGGTATCTAAGATACAGTTCTGGTGTTTAAGATTTCTTGTTTTATTTTGTGCAGGTATTTTTCTGTGGGAAAGGGAGGGGTCTAGCTGCTATTGGGTTGGGTTGAGGAGGGAGATTTGGGTTGATAAGATATCTGTTTGGGGGGGGGGAAACTCCACATACTTTGCTAATATTTTTCAGAAAGTGTGATCCTACCAAGTTTTTTTTTGAAGGTTAGTGACATTCAGTAGAGCTGGTTTTACCTCCTCAAGGCAAGACCTGTGTGTTTGCCATAATCTGTCACGTTTGCTACACAAAATATGAATTCAGAGTTCAGTGTTTGTTGTCCTGTGCTCACTGCCTTACACTGTGCATTACATAGTTTATATATACATACAGTAACACAGTGTATATTTTGCTGTTGTAATGCAGAATAACTGTGAGATACTGTTGACTCAGAGGTGGGCATTAAGGCCTGGCAGGAATGAGGACTGAAACTTCCTCCATCTTTCAGATCTGGAGAAGGGCCTGTGTTCATACTTTTTCTAACTTCACTAGTATTCCAATACATACCTGTTGTGAAACTGAGTGTTTAGGAATGTTAAAAGAATCACAGTCAGATATTAATAAAAGCGATTTTAATAGAAATCTACATCTTGGGACTACTATTTATAGGGCGGTAAGATGATTGCCTTTTGTCAGTGTAAATTTTCATCCCGGCGTCATATCTTTGTCAGGGAATGACTGACCATCCTAGAACTCCCGATATGATAAGGGAGTATCTAACCATCCTGATATCTGTGTGGCCCCTCCTGCCGTTGTTAGTAGATTAGAGTTAATGGTCAGGGAACGCCACACCATCCAACTCCTTGCATTATTGCAAAGGCTGAGGCCTAACAGGAATCCTTGGGGAGGCATATGGGTCTAGAACAGAGGGGGGGATGCACCACCACAGTATCCTAGACCATCATGTTAATAAAAATACTACCAGTAATTCTAGACTGACATGGAAAATCATATCGATGGTTTAAAGGAATTATTTCACAATTTCCATGCATATATGTGCAGTGTATATTTTACTGCCATGATCGCAAATGGGATTCTAATAGCTAATGTACTGGAAGTGTTTGAAATATGTATTTTAAACTGGGAAGTGTAACAATTCCTGTTTTACTAGTACGTAGACAATAACAGAAGAAATACAGAATACTTGAAAGACGATTCAGAAGGAATCTTAGGTAAGAAGGTTATTTCATTGTAGGCTTGGGTGTATTTGTGTTCCTGTGCTTCAGGACATCCTAAACTTTAAAAATATGTTTGACTTGCATTGAAATCGGAAGTAGAGATATGTGTGCTTTTGTACTTTATGGGCTTTAGTAGCTCATAGGAACTATCCTTCATCAGGTTAGTTTGTCAAAGTCATACTGTCATAGAGAGCTGTGACTTAAAAAGCAGAGGAGAAAGCAAAACTTCTAGCTAATGCCTTTGGGGTAGTGAGCTAAATAATATTTCTTAGTACTAAGCTTTGACATCCTATGTCTTCAAGAAGAATTTTGTAAAATTATGACTCTCTGATGTTTCAGAATTGAAATACATTTATTAAAGGAGAAAAGCTTTGAAAATATAAATCCTTAAGTTATATATTGCAAATTGGAAGTTAAGGATTGTTTTCATTAATGCTTACTTAATATGATTTTTGTATGTTGTAATACAGATGCTTAAATTCTTTATTATTCTTGCTTTTCAGAGTGAGTAGATTTTAATTTTCAACCCCCTTAGTGGACTTAACTAGTACTTTGAGTTATTTTCATATACTGTTTTGAAAAACTGTAGCTAATATAAATTTGACAGACATGCTTGTGCTATAGTATGCTTAAGAAGGAAAGGGATCCTCCGTTTGCATTGTGTTCAGATCAGGAAAGGATCTCAAATTAATATTATCTTTATATCCATATGTGTTAATTCTTTAATACTGTTTTTATGGCGTGCTAAAGCCATAAAAGAAATTGTGTTCATTAAGGTCACTGTGTTACTTTATAACTGGAAAGTTAAATTCTTAAAGAAGAATGAGCTTTAAATAAGCCATTGAGATTAAATTAATACAGTCTAGATTTCAATAGGTAACGTAATTGAAGTACCATACAGATAGAAATAAGAATAATTTCACGCTTGGCATAATTATTCAGATTTCTAGTCACAGCATACCTCTTCCCTGACACTGCCACCTGCACGCTAAGGGGGACTACAGAGTATTTCTGATCTGGAATCCAGATCCTCTGGGTTTTCTCCTGGAAAAGACTGCAGTTGATGTTTTATGTGTACAGCACTTGGGCAAGAGCATTCAGTTCTTTGTTTTCATTTATTTGTCATATCACTAAGAGAATGGAAATAAGCCAGTGGGATATGGATGGCTTTTATATGACAAATACTTTATAGCAAATACTTCCAGTTCTGTGGTACAAAAGGTTTGGGTTACCTGAAATCCAGTATGAAAATGGAAGTTGGCACAGTGCACAGTGCTGTGTTTCATTTCTCAGTGGTTTAATTTAAAGGGTAAGCAGTTTGCCAACTCAGACTTATCCATCTTTCAGAATGTCTCACTGAATTAATGTGTTCATTTGATGCTCAAGTGTAACATTTCATGAAAATTGTGAATTGAGTCTTTCTGGTTTGGTTTTTTTTTCAAGTTACAAATATTTACTGTTAATTCCTGTTGAAGAATGAGGAACACAGACTATTGAGGGTCTACAAAATACATTTTTTTTTCTTGTCAAGTGGTGTTTTTTTTGCTGTTAATCTTGTAGTTAAAGAAAAGCAATTTACTCTAACAAATTATTCAAGATGGAGCCCACAGAAACAGTTGAGATGCTGTTGCTGTACATTATGACATTATAGGAGGGAAGGTAATGTGATTTACATGTAGCTTGGACAAATGCTAGATAAAAGTATTGAAGTTCTATACCAACTCCTGCACCATTTGGGTATTCTGGTAGCCTCCTGGTATGAAATGAAAATATAAAAATAATCCTAAACATTTATGTTTTACTGTGATGGTGATGCTGCATTACCAAGGATTCTTCAAATGCCTCAGCCAATTCAGAGAGGTACAAGGCATAGTTTGAGTGAGAGTTATTACATGGGGGAAAAATTGATCAAAATGGGATTGTCTGTTGTTTAGACAGAGCCCAGGGACTGCACTTTTTTGTATCTGTTAAAATGTTCGTGCTCTGGACTTGCTTAGAGGATGCTGTGCAGCAGCATTGTATTGTAAGGAAGCACAGACAAGTAGCTAGAGTGCAGTGGTATATAAACTACCCTCTTACTCAGAATGATAGGTAAGACTTCAAGGTTTGAATATAAAACATATTTGAGAGGTGTAGACGGAGCTTGCAGCTCTTGTGGTGACCTGAGAAGGCTGCAGAGCTGCTAAGCCACCACTGCCCAGAGAGGTTGTGGCTGCTCTATCCCTGGTTTAGTGAAAGGTGTCCCTGCCCATGGCAGGAGGTTGGAAGTGGATGAGCTTTAAGGTCCCTTCCAACCCAAACCATTCCATGATTCTCTGATTTCCTTCCTGAACAGGAAGGCTGTGCTGAGCAGCTCAGCACAGTACTTCAGGAGATGCCTCAAGTCTTAAAAAATTAGAAATGCTGATGAAAATGTTACAGTTGTCCACATAAATTTGGGCTTGACTGAGGGCATTGACATAGCTGACCTTTAATACGTTTGTTTGTTGCTGGATGGTTTTGTAGCAATGTCTTTTTCAGATGACTTTATCTAAAAGCATCTCTTACTTTCTGGTATCCTTGAAATGAACCCATAGTTGGAGATGGAAACACATCCCCTATTTTAGTAGAGAAACACAGAGTAGTATTACAATTATGGAGTAAATATCCATTTAAAGAAAGATTTATTTTCAAAACTGAGAATTGCTTGATTCCTCATTTCTGTCTCATCCTCTTAAATTCCTGTTTGTTCCACTGAACAGTAGATGTACAGAAAAAGATGTACAGATGTACAGGGGGATGGGAAAGGTGGCAGTTTCATGTATTGTACACCCTTGTTTTGTTGTTTAATGCCAGCCTCATTCTGCCTTACAGAAACCTGCAAATACAAGTAGGATGGAAATTTTAAGCTCATGTACTTTCAGGAATTTTGAGATTATTTTTGTATAATGTGGTAATATATGGTATGTCTGGTTTTGGAAACTGTTCCTTCATAAAACTGATTCATGATGCAGCAGTTACTGAAGGACAGGTATACTGAAGTCATGTGACCTTTGCAAAGGTGTCAGTAAAATTTACTACTTGCTATCTTTTTTAATTGCAAAGCAGTGAGAATGACATTGAATGTTTCATTAGCTCCCAGTTCTACTTCTGATTTCCAGCTTTATTTTGAAGTTAACAATTTGATGCCCTGTAAACGGACAAAACCTGATACAGTAATTTTGCTAAGACTAGTTGACAAAGATTGTGAAAAATATTAGGCTCCACTAGAAGAACCTGAGCATATTTTTGCATTTGCAGGTCCATCTTCGAATAGTGCTGTTGGCCACTTTGTTTAGGATGAGATGCACTGTGTGGTACCAGAGGCTGTTACAGTTCTCATTAAATCCTAAAGCCATATTTCTTTTTAATTGAGTTGCACTGAGCCCTGAGCTGTTTTGTTGTTTGGTTTTGTTTTTTCCTTTTTTTCCCCAGCACTAACAAGAGGAGGTTAGTGCTTATTAGATAAATAATGGTTAGGACATCAGCAGCAGTGCATTTTATGTTGATTTCAACAGCACCAAACCCAGAATATAAAAGTTTTATCTGCCCCTAAGTCCCAGCAGGTAACCATGGCAATCATACAATTTCCAACAGCTCATGGAAAATACTTGAAACTTCTAAAGTGAGCTGTCCCATTAATAATGAAGAACATCAGTGTTTTGCCATCTGTTATGTGCTAACAGTGTATATGAAAGACCAGCAGTTGTGTAAAACAATTTCAGCTGCAGGTTGGAATCAGTTTGGCTTGTAATGAAAACCTGCAAAACAGCATAACGTAAAATGTGGTACATCGGACTCTGCTTTTTAGTTTATAGCTTAACATAATCTTCTAACAGCTGCTAAGAGTCTATAAGATTTCCATTATGTATTCTCATTTTTAAAAATCTGCAGTGTGATATATGCATTTTATTGTGGGCAGATTCTCAGTCAAAAAAAAATGTAATAAACTATTTTGGGAGACATTAATTTCAGATTAAAAAATCTTTTCCCAGATGTGTTTTGCTGCTCCTGCAATCTGAAGCACTTTTACCTCTTAACTGAAATTCTGTGGGCCTTTAATCAAAAGTACATGCTCAGGAACTGTGGTCTAGGAAATGAGTTCATGCAGAAACAGGAGTAGCTTTATTTACAGAACATATGTCTACAAATTGAAGGTGAATGCTGGTATGTTCAGTCTCAATTAACAATCTGTGTGCAATATAGGCTTACTCTGCATAACTTGGTGGTAAACGTGGCCAAGATGTGCTACAGATGTGTATCGGAGTCTGCCCATGTTTTTTCTATTACTGAATCCCACTCTATATAGTACCTTTCTTTTAAGAGGGGAAGAGAGGTTCTTAATCAGTTAGGAAGGGCAGTAGATTATGGTCCTAGGCAGTGTATCCCTGCATGTACTAGTTCCTTTTCTATGCATGGAATGCTTTCATGAGTGGTTGATCAGGCGGTGCCAAATGGTCATATTGGAGCTCCTTTTCAAGTACAGTCAGGTAATTTCAGCATCCTTACAAGCAGCAGTAGTGGCTGTCCAGAAATAATTCCTCCCACTGAGGATGTATGGCTGCAAAGAATTTATCCTTTGAATTGAAAAGAAATCTCCAATCTTAAAAACAGAGCTCCTGCCTTCTTGGAATACACTTTTGCCCCCTCTAGTGCCATAGGACCAGGGATTAGGTTTATCATGGATACAGTAGGAGTTGTTTTATAAGTAATACTGAAGTTTCTTCAAATTTGGGGATCATACATCTAGCACTGGAGCCAGTTAGAAGAACTGAAAGGACCAGTTAGCCTTGCCTTTTGGTTTTAAAGTTATTAAGATTGTAGCCAATTGTTCAGATATCTTCATGGAAAGATTTGTAGAACCAGCATCTAGGGCTTGACTCAGGAAGATGCCTAAAATCATGTGCTTCCAAATTGGTTATGGAAGGATCTAGTATGTTCTATATAAAAATGGAGAAAAACCTAATATGTAACAGTGTGGGTTTTGTGTAATAATTTCATATATATATAATTTGTATCCTGTAAACATCTAGAGCTCGTGAAAGTATAGGAGCCAAATACATATAAAAACTGGTTTTAGGGCCAGTTGTGGTGTGTGCTTCTGGGAAAAACATTGTAAGGCTTTTTTTGCAAAAGTATATGTAGTTGTAATTTTAACAAAATTATTTTATCTCCAAAGTACATTCATATCAAGCATACATAAGTCTGCATATTGAATCTTAGGGGAAGATCTTTGCTGGTCCCTGTGTGAATAGAAATGCAAGTACAGATTTGTATTGACAGATACAGTCTTGTGTCCTAAAAGCATTTTTAGTTTTTTTCACTGATAAAAATCCAAATCAAAATCTTTACTTTTTGCTTGTAAATAAAAATGCTGTTTAGGAGTTGGAGTACAAAACACTAATTAGATTTCAGTTGTAGATAATTGGGTCTAATGAAAAGAGGGTAGTGGTTACCTTTTTATAATGTGAGACTGAAAAAAAACTGGCCAGCCTTTGAAACAGTTGTGGTTTTCTGTTACCAATTATTCTAGTCACTATTTTGTGAGAAAAACTCTTCATTACTGCAATAACTTATCAGTAACAACCGTGTAGTAAAATAATTCCTCTGAGTAGCCAAACTGCTGCTGCAAAATGCATGTCTAATGGTAAAGTATAGACCTCGAGCTGAGTCATTTTGCCCTTAGGTTACATTACTTCTGGTAAGGGCAGTGGGCCTCTGTACCTGGTACAGAACCTCATGGTAGATTGCTTAGTTTTTGGTTTAGAGATTAAGTTTCTGTCAGGCTAAAAGAGCAGTTTTGACTGTTTTCAGGCCGAGTTTAATTTCTGAGATTTTCTGTATTTTGCTTGGAAAAGTGGCAGAAAAATAGCTGTACTATAAGCACCAATTAGATCAGCTTTAAACAGCAAATAGGCATTCCCTAAGCATGTTGTGTCAGTCTTAATTAGAAAACTCTGTGCCGTTATTATCTGTAGTTAGTGGGATTCTTTACAATAACATAGGGGGTAGAAAGTACCAACACTGAGCATTTTGCTCCTGTGTTTATATCAAAGTGGTCCTGCTTGTGAAAGAAGATGTATTTATTTCAATACATGTGCAGTACAGGAGTTGTACTAAAAGAATGCAGCTTCTGCTGAACAGCATATTTCAACATAATTGAAACAGCTTCGCTGCAAATACTGCTGTTGAGGGTTTGTGACCAAAAACCCCTTAACAACTGAAAAAGTGCTAATGAATGTGTTACTCTAAAAATGGGGATTTTCTTGAAAAGTGTAAATGGGGGCTTGAAAGTGTAATTGGTGGAAAATGATTGAAGTAGAATCAAGGATGTGTACTGGGGATGAGGCCAGTTCTTTGGAGTGTCTCAAAGCTGAAGCCATGTCTGCAGTGGGAGCAGGCTTGTAGAGCAAAGCAGTGCTCCTCCTGCCTCCATGATACACCATCAAGTAAGAGGAGGAGAGGATTACTCCAAAACTGAAGTGGTCTCATGTGCCAAACATCACAGCTACTCATGTGGTTAAAGCTTTTGGAACCAAAGCTGTTCCATAAACTTTTTTCTTCCTCTCCGAGCCCTCCTGCATGCCACACTTGTCTTCTGCCTCACACAGCTGGTGGTAGCAAATTAGTGTATTAGTGTCCCTACTAATGTGATTGTGCAATACTTTAAATCCTTTGAGTAAAAGATGGGAAGACAAGTTCCTTGAGCTAGTCAAGAATCCAGTAAGAACAAAAATCTTAGTGAGAAGAGGAAAAATAATGATTAGTATTGCAGGACTCTTTTATTTATTATTAGCATTCTATTTTATTCTAATATTATGTGTCACCACCTATTAAAATTTCCCCCAACAGCTTGTGTAGACTTCTGTTCCACACATTTGTCCGAACCTTGTCAATGCAGTGGGGCATAGAGCAAGCTGTTGATCTGTTCCATTTGAGTAGTAACTCAGTTATGGAGTACTGGGCGGCAGAGTGGATGAAGTGCCAACAATGAAGCTTTGGCTTTTAATAAAGCATCAGTTTCCAAGAATTTTTAGACTTCATTTCTTCACTTCTCAGTAAATCAGCTAACACTAGAATCACTTCCTACACAATTTGTGTATGTTGCTGAAAAACAATGTGACTGCTATAAAAGAAAGCAAACAATATAAAACACAGGGTTTTTTTATTTTCACACTGATCTTGATTGTTACATGTATTAATATTAAACTGGAATGTGAAGCAGGGCTGAACACCTGTGTCAGTTCATATCTATAAAACAAAATGAACATAGATTTTGGAATTTTGTGAACTCAATTAACATCACAAGAACTGCCTAAGTTTTTGAAGCCTGTGTCTACAGCAATTATAAATGTTACAGTAATTACATGTTATTAAGTAATCACACGCAAATAAAAGATGAGCAGAAAAGGCTTCCTTAAATTATAAAAAATGAGGCTGTTTTGAGTATACAGGATTAGTGCCCATATTTGCAAATGTACCTTCATATTGGTTGGAGGATTTTTGTTTCTTTGTTTTAATTCTATGAATTTAAATTACTACTTTAAGAAATGTTATTCACCGTCTTTGCTCGTTTTCTTCTGTCTCCTAAAAATAATGCTGTTCCTGGTAACTTTCTAATGAAAGAGAAGAACAGAACAAAAAGTCAATAAAGGTTCTAGGAACTCCACAGCAGTCCTGAATTTGAAGGAGCATCTTTACTTTGAGGACGAATTACTCTGTTTTATCTAAGGAAGTAATAATCTTCAGATTTTCATCCTGTCAAATGTGTAGACTTTGTATTATAGTTCATTGTAATCATGATCCCTCACAGGAAAAGGTTGAAGCTAGCTGTAAGTTACAGGATGCATGGCATGAGACTTTTAATTTTCAAATCCCTCAGCAGAATGTGGAGTTCATAGAATTATTTTATTTATTAGGGCCAATATAATATAAAATATAGAGTGCTATAGGAATTTAAGATTTTTATGACAGTTGTAATATAATGTTTAAAAATCAAGCTACTATATGAAAACTCAACCACAAAATAATAATTTCTTTACATAATAATGAAAAAGCTGGAGAAATATTAATCCATTCTGGAGTTTGTGTACCCAGCATCTGAGAAGTATGAATTACGATGGAATTGTGGGAATAAGTTGATATTTCCTTCCGCAAAGATTAGTAATTCTGGGTATCCAAAAGAATCACATCAATTGTTATGCCACTGCCTCTATGCCACTGTTATGCATTGCCTTGCTAAGACTGTAGCATTTTGTGGAGAGCTACTATTAGGAAAATAGTTCCATAGAAGAGACATTCTTCCAAGGAGAGAATTTGGCATGCTGTCAGTGGATTTTTTTGCAAAACAGTTTTTATTAGGTTACATGATTTTCCTTCATCTCTAAGAAGGACAGTCAAGGGTTTTTTTACATATTGCCGACATATGTTTATTTGGACTTCTCAGTTGCATTATAGAACTGAAAATCATATTCTTCATGCCATTCATATTTCTTTCTATTTTTAGGATGCAAAGTTTGTGGAAGAGCGACGCAAGCAGCTACAAAATTACCTAAGGAATGTAATGAACAAAATAATTCAAACTGTGCCAGAATTCACAGCCAATCCCAAAAAAGAGACTCTTATTCAGCTGATGCCCTTTTTCATGTAAGTATCTGTCAAGTAGTCAAGAAAATATTAAGCTTTTTCACCACAATTTAAAATACAATGCCAGCATCTCCAAAATCTGTAAACCAGTATCATTTTAAATAGAAGGCTCCTGTTCAAATTACAAGTGCTTTTGATATATTTAAAATCATATCTAGTAATTGTTGTTCATGTGAATGGTGATTTTGAACAGAAGTCACTGTGTAAAGCTTACAAAAATATCTAAGCTCCTCAAAACCTGCATCCACACATACTCTTCAAACATAAGATGCTTTTGATCTCTTTTGCCTTTTTCAGGTTTATTTTGCTTTTGTTTGTGTGGGGTTTGTATTTTTGTTTTTAAATTTATGTTGGGGCTGAGGGTGGAACACTGGTAGGGACTTAGTAACCAACTTAAAAAGTCAAGTTGTTGAAAGCTATCTAGCTGAATTTTTCAATCTGCTGATGCATGTTCTGATTTCATTAATTTTAATGTTGAATATGTCCAGAAGTAGTTTAACACAGTCATGTGGTAAGAATCTCAAAACAAACCCCTTTATATACAGTCATACAAGGCATATAATCTGTTCAGATCTTTCAGTTTTGCTGCAAACACCATTCTTTGCAGTATTTTAAAATAATATTTAGACTTATTTAAGAAATATTAATGAAAATCTTTCTGAAAGAGGTATCAGTTTATTTCTTTCACTAATAATTTTTCAGTATAGTGGTTTTTAAGTACGATACTTGTACCAATTCTGTAGAGGTCGAACACACACTCACAGTAAACCATCATATTACATTTGCTGTCCATGAGGCTCTGCACAGGGGTTGTGCATCCATGTCTGTGAATCCATGGCTCAGTTTGCAGAGTCAAGACTGGTTTAAAATGAGTATGTTTCAGTAGATACGTGCATACTTAGCTGTACTGTTTGCATGGACTCGGGCAGTTTCAGCTTTCCAAGTTCAAACTTTATTTCAAGCAAACTGTCTTTGTTAGAAAACGTAATAGATAAATGGAAGAATGCCAGGACATATTTTGTGGCATTCATGTTTGTTCAATTTTCCTGGATTTGGAAAAGCAAAAATCAATTTGATGAGACATCATGATGAGTAAATGGCAAATTGATGTTTGTAGGGACAGACATCTCAAGAGACCTTACCTTTTTCTCCCTAAGAGCTTATTTTGTAGAATTTGACTAAGGGTTGTAAAACAGGCTGTAAAGATTGAAATGGTTTCAAGTACTTCCAGTTGAGAGGCCCATGCATGGCTTTTTGTTAAGTCGTTTAAAGAAGTTGTCCATGTACTTCATTTTGGTATTTAAAGAGGAGGGAGGCAAATACAAAATATATTTGCAACTCAGTATTCTAATAATTTTTGTTCTCCTTTCCAATGATACTTTATTTTAAGGTGGTTAAGTATAGCAGTGGAAAATAGTGAACTGATAATTTCTTGTCAACTTCATGTCATAACTTGCAGCTTTAACTGCTGTTTAAGGTCCTGTCTTTTCATTGCCTTGACATAATTGATTATCCTGAGTTGTACACAGACAAGAGATAATGCAGAATAACATCTGTAAACCAGGGGTAGCTCAGCTTCAGTCTGCTTCTGAAAGAAATGTAATTTCAAGCTTTGTGGGGCACAGAATATTTTAACAAATGATGATGGTTTCAAGTGTACATTGAATTGCTGTAGGAGTAATTGTCATTACCTCAACAGTACAAGTGGTCATAGAGACAGCAACACAACTAATATTAAAATATGAGAAAAGGAGACAACATTTTTCACCAGAAGATATTATATTAGGAAATATGTTGGATATTCATTAGCAATATTTATGTGAAGCTTTGGCCTGAATTCATGGAAAACATACTGGTAATAGCAGTTCATTGCTGGAACTGTGGTGCATTATTTACATGCTTTAACCAAAATTGCTTTGGTTTTGTATTTTCATTTAATTTTAATTATTAGAATTTCACACATTTTTTAAAAATGTCATTAATTCAGCAGCACCAAACAGTTCAACAGTGACCATACTGTGAGATTATAACCATGAGCTAATGCAGTACAGAGGTACAAGCAATGATCCTGCTTTTCAGGTGTCTTTTTTTCATCTTAATACACTGTTGTCACAGTATCTTTTTATTCTACTTTGTGAAATGACATTTCAAGAATAGTTTATTTGTAATCTCTTAGTCAGTTTATGTTTAAAGCAGGAAGGGAAGACAAATTTCGTCTTATTCCTCAGCCCTAAACAATTAACTTGCTTTCTGAGAGATCATCTTATCTCTTTTAAAAAAGTGTGTAAATAGAATTTAGATCTCATGGTTTTGCTTATTAAAGAAAAAGTGCCAGGTATGAGGACTTGCATAGGAGAAGATGTAAAATCACATTACATAATGGGTTCTACCAGTGATGCACAAGTCTGAATAAACACCATTACCCTGTAGGTAAAATGTTGAAAATACACCCAAAAGCTCCCCAAAACCAAAAACCACCTACAAAAAAAAAAAAAAACCCCCCCCCCCCCCACAAACCAACAAAACACAAAAACAACCCTTATTCTC
>WTXV02041007.1:7750-46720 GCA_009823435.2 Nymphicus hollandicus
AGTCCTGTTATCTTCATTGGCATCAGAAAGACTATTCACATGTAAGTAGAACTTAGTGATAGCTTCAGAATAGTCTGCCAAGGCCTCTGAAATAATTTCTCATGAGGTTTTTGCATTTTTGGTTCATTGTTATTCCTTAGAATGTCAGTATTTTACTGGTGGAACCCTTTTTATGACTGTATTTTTTCAGGAGGTTTTTACATTTTTGGTTCTGTTATTACTCCTTAGAATGTCAATATTTTACTGGTGGAACCTATTCTAAGACTGTTCATCCTGCAGAAAGCTACATACATCTGTGTGATGTGAGTAGTCTTACATAAAGTGCATTATCTGTAATATAGGGTGAAGAGCTCAAGCAGTAATTAAAGCTTCAGTGAGACTCTATTTTTGGTGAACATTTCACTGGAGGCTAGTAGTGGGAATATATTTAGATAATGAGGCTGTAGTTCTGTCAATATTTGGTTTGGTTTTTGAATTTAGTTTTAAATGGTGAAAAAAAAAAGTGAAAAAAGTTACTGTGATATGGCAGAAGTTGAGCAGAAAAATCTGCTTTCTCTGATTCTATGGTGGTGAGCTTTGTACCTTTGAATGTATGATGATTTTCATTTCTCATCTGTCATTATGGGATGAGATGGAATGATGTTTGTCCCCTCTACTTTCACCCTGTTCTACCCAAACCTATCACAACAGTTTCAGAAGGAAGGAGTCTTCTATGCAATACCTGAGGACACCACCGCTTTTTGCAGTAATTTTTTATTTTGGAGAGATGAGAACTCTAATATGATGGATTCGTTTTCCTGTCTTGGCTTCTCTTCTGTGTTTAACCTACGGCAGCAGAACCGCATTTATTCAATTCAAATGTGATTTGACCTAATAGTTCACCCTTCAGTGCACTGTGGGATGAGCGTGAATTGCAGGTCCATGGCATAGGTAGGATGGAGACAAAATGTACCTGATCGGCTGCAGAGGTCTGCAGAGGACTGTAACTTTGACAAAGCTAGGATCAAGAACCCTCTCTTGTAGGAACCCTGGCATTCAAAACCTGTGAATGTCTTGAGATAGATTTGAAATAGTAACAGTGTAAGAAAGCAGACTGCTTTGTCTTTGAAAGTAAAATGCCAGCATTTAAAATAACGTTTCTAAAAACGTTCTCAGTTTATTAACTTCCATATTCTTCTTTAAGTCTTTATATGCAAATTCTGCTGTTCACAAGAGTGAAATTCGGGATAGCTCATTTTCTTGTCTTTACTATGAATTAACTGAGAGCAAAATATTAAAGATAGCCCATGTCACAATAGGTTTAGCAAGAGTAATTTGGGAAGTCAGGGCATGACCATCTAAAGCAACAGGTAAAGTGCTATTAGTGAATGGCATGGTTTTAAATTGTGATTGTATGAGCCGCAGAATGACAGTGTACGTATGAAGGAAGGTTTTTACTTTTGTACCATAGCTTTGGGGAATGAAGTTAACTAGAATCGTGACACCTGGAGAAAGACGTGCAAACTACACCGTGACTACCGGCAGAGTCAGCTGAAGGCTGTCCCAGGCGTTCCCCTCTGGAAAGGGTCGACTCGGAGCATCTTCCCCGTCACGTCCAACCCGACTTTGCTGGGCGGTGGGAACCTGCCCTGAGGTGCACGGTCCAGGTGCGGAAGCGGGGAGCAGCCGCCGGGCCGCGGTCCCTGTGGTAGGCGCTGCCGCCCCTCACCCCCTGCCCTTGCCTCGTCTGTTCTCCCTCCCCGCTCCGCTCCGCACCCCGTCCCTCCGCTCCGGCGGCCGCCGGCCCGCCGCCACTCCCCTCCGCCCAGCCAGCGTCCCACGGCTCCGGGGGGACATAAATCCCTCCCCGCCGGCGGGCGCCGTTCCGCTGCACCCCGCGGCGATGGCGGCGGCGGGCGGGCGGGCGCTGCGCTGGGCGCTGGCGGCCGTGGGGCTGCTGTCGGCGCTCAGCGCCGCCGGGACGCTGTTCCTGATGGCGCAGTGGAGAGAGCTGGGCGCTGCGCTGCGGGAGCTGGAGGCGGCACGGTGGTCCCCGGCGGGCAACGGCTCCCTGCGGGACCTGCTGGGCCCCGGTGCGGCGCCCCCCCGCAGCAAGCGGAGCCACCGCGGCGAGCGCGGCCGCGGACACGTGCGCGCCGAGAACGACGAGATGCTGATGATGATGACCTACTCCATGGTGCCGGTACGGCGGAGCGCACGTCCCGCCGGGGCTAGGGCGGGAAGGGGGCCGGCAGCGGCGGTACCCGCCTCTGGGCCCATGGGGCTGCGGGACTGGAGCCGTGGCTTGTCCCAGCTCCAGCTCCAGCCCCATGGTTCCCATAGATGGGCGATGCTGGCATTGCCAGGTCTGGGCCACTCTTACTGCTACTGAGTTAATGTTGTGCAAAAATACCCGCTTGATGCTTTCAGAGTGTGGTGCCTAAGGAACAGCATCTGTTATCTGTAAATGATGTCTTAGAGTTGATGTGCCATCTAGGTTACAGGTTATGATTAAACTTCTGAAATGATAGTTACATAGACAAACAGAGTGAAGTTATTTGTTAGAAGCATGGGTTTAATGAAGCTTAAAAAATATAACTGTAATAGGGTCAGCTTTCTGCTTTTAAGGTTTTGGATCTTTAAATCTCTGCATCACTAATAGAGCCCCCATGTGTTTCCTGCTGTTAAGTAACTCAAGGTGAGGTACTTGACATCACTTTACCAGCACATGTCTCTGAAGTTGACAGAGCCCTTTCAGTATTTCACTAAGTAGTACTCAGTGGGTCAGTAGAGAACTTTATGTCCTTTCTCTAGCAAAATTGCATAGTTTTTTGCACTTCAGTGAAAAGATTATCCTTGCTTGGTATTAACTAGGTCATGTAGTTGAGAAGATATGCAGGTCATATAGTTTAAAAAGTCTGAATAGATTGAAAAGCTTTTAAGTCAAAAGTACAAGAAAAGTATTACTATTGAGGGAAGCTTAGTGGAAGTTCTGTCCCAGTGAGGACTGCAGGCCTTAGCCTCTCCTGCTTTTTTGTGGGCCAACTCCAGCTCCTACTGCTGTCACCAATATTACTGGTTTAAAACATCACTTACAGAAAATACCTTTTCAGTATTGTTCCACTGGCATTTTTGTTAAACCATTGCAATCATGGTTTTGCAGTGATGGCATCTCCATTAATGTTCGAGCTAATGAGATTGCAGAGTACAGGTGTTCGTAGCATAGCATTTTGATAATGCAGTTGTTGGGAGTCTAGGATAAATAATTATTTCAGGTCAAAGTGAAACGTTAATCATTATTTTTTGGAACCATAATTCTCAAGTTACTGAGCAGTGCTCTTCCAAATTTGAAAACTGAAAAGACTTTCTAGAAATAGAAACAAAACAAAAATAAGTTAAAAAAATAACGTTAAAAAATCTGATGACCCAGTGAAATATTTTCATGTGCTGTAACGAAGCTTTTCATCAAAACATTTAGTCAAAGCTTCTTCCTGTTTCTTTTATGAAACCATCTTTGTGTTTGGCAGCTACAGCTCATTTTGTTCCAGCTGACGTGAACTGCTGCTTTGAGTCTAAGGAATCCACAAATAAGATTATCAGAGACAAGGTTCAGATCCTGACAGGGACTGAACACTGCTGATGCTCTCTGTTAGGTGCTCAGGCTTAAATCATTAGTGGGAGTTGGATGTCTAGATAATCTTGACAGTGGCAGTTAAATGTGCTATTCTGCTGTCATTAGGTAGCATGTATGGATTAAATGAATTTTATCACCCTCTCCAAATAGCACTGAGTGACACGGTGTGTATTTTATCAGCATGTGGCAAGACTATTCACTTGTGCAGCTTCTCCATTTAAATCACCCCTGTGACTACTGCTGTGTGTGATGTGCTTCATGTAAATATGTGTATTCTGTAGGGAGGTGCTTGGGCAGTTTTTGTGCCTTTTTGTTCTTATGAAGTTTCCATCTAATGTTTTTCATCCTGGCTGTTGCTCAGTGTGTATCTGTGTGCAGACCCACTTGCTCAAGGGGAAAAGTCCTCAGAAAAAATTCCAAGCACCCCCTTCCCACTCTTTCATTTTTCCATTTTGTGCCTAACTCCCACTAATGTAATACGAAGACTTGAATGCTGCTTTGTCTCACTTGTAGTGTGAGATAAAGTTACTTACAGTTGGTGAGATGATCTTTACTACACCGGTGGGCCTTAGAACAATATTTAAGCCTCTGCTGCATGTGGGCCCTGAATGGAGGTTTGCCCTGAGCAGGATCTCTCCTGTAGCAGAGGTACAGGTTTCTGCAGGTTGGTACTGTAGGGATCAATATCCTACAGCTCTACACAACTGCTGGTCAGGGGAGACCTGTTGTGGCCACTGCTCAAGAGTCTTTGAAATAGCTTTAGGTATCAAAAGTCATATCTTATCTTTAACAACATGAGTTTATTTTTTGGTTCTGGGCCTTTTGTTTATGTATTTATACATATATTTACTTTGTAAGAGAATGAAAATAGGAAGTTGGCAAATCTGCTGCTCTAGAAAGGCTGCTAAGAGGGTAACAGCCCACTAAGTTTGAGAGTAATAAGTTTGAAAGTGAGATTTAAAACAGTGCAAGAGGTGATGGCTTATGGCTATGTAATTATCTGAGTTGTTGCTTCATAACTTTGGTTGTCTTATTTTCTTTTTTTCACTCTTGGTGAGAAAACTAAGCTTTTATTATTTAAATAATATACTTTTATCTGTATTTTTTCTTCATGGTGGTGCTGGCTGATTGGATGACTGGTGTACTTACCTTTTGTAGCTAATCAGGAGGTTCTCCTGTAGGCTATTTGCTAACACCCTTCGAGCGCCATGTTTTTTAATTGTCATCTGAATTGCACTGATTGGTAAAATAATACTGCTGAGATAATTGGATGGCCCCAAAGCAAGTTGCAATCACTTCAGCAACCTCAACAAAACCATTTAGATTAAAATGCAATTTGAATTAGAGCACACATGGACAATGTGTATTATACAGGTTACGTGGTGAAAGCCAGGTGTTTTGGAGGGGTGTGAGGGGAAGGAGAACAAGCAAATTCTGATATTCAAAACCAGTTAGTTCTTCTCAGCTAATTTAAATTGAGTCTAGAACTTGTAAATACAAGAGCTGTTGCAGTAAGGTCTAGAATCCAGTGAATTCTCCAGATGTATCTGACTGAGTTAAAATCCTTCATTTGATTTCGCAGCAAAAGAGTACTTGCATCAAAATAGCTGTCCTTTATTTGTGTTACATTTGTCACTTGAAGCTAACGGTGCATTGGTTTTAAAAATAAAGACTAACAGCAGCAAATAACCTCGCTAGGATTAAACATCAGTCTGCCTTTCAGATTGACTTGCACTTTTGTGTTCTCTTTTGGGACTGGTGCATTCCATTGTTTGTAAATAGAGTAGTTGTATAAAGATGAATAAATGAGCAACTCTGGGTAAATAGTTCCTAAATTATCATATATTGCACAGCTCTGAAATAATGATCTTTTTAATTTCTCACTATAAACATTAGACTTGCCCATGAAGAGTTGAGGCACTTGCAGTGCTTTTGTTCACAATATTCTCATTTCTGCTTGGTGTTTTGATGAGTTGCAAAACATTTTATGGTGTTGACTGTCACTCTCAGCATGCAGGACATGTAACATGAATGCTTTCTCAGCCAAAACCCATGTGTTTTGTAAAGATGACTTTTTGATTGATAAATTTTATTCTAGATCAAAAGCATCTGTGTGAACGTGTTTTTCAGCTTGGTTTTTATAAAGTCAGTCATTGCTGGAATGAAGTATTTTGAATGGATGAAATTCCATTCCAAATTAGTAGATCTTGGTTATTCCAAGATAAGAAATCACTTAGGTCATATTTCTCACTGGATATATTATGTTTTACAAGTATTCATCATTTGATATGAATTTGAAATAAAATTGAATGTAACTTTTGTTGGCTGATGTTGGCTTTCAATACCTTCTAGTGCTAGAGTCAATGCATGGACAGCCACTCAGATTTTACAATAAAGTACGAACTTTAATGCCTAGGTGACGTATGGAGTAGTCTGCCAAATATTTTCTTCCAACCTTCAATAAGATTTAAAATGAGGTATATTAAACAGATTCTTATGAGAATCACTGCCTGAAGAGATGGATGGAGTCACAGTGTTAAGGTAGTTTATTCTTACAGGCACAGAGTGGATAGTTTTTGGAATTATTTCTGTAGGCAAAGTAAACCAGATACTTTTATGGTATGCATTGTTTTCAACTTCACTTTGTTTGCAATTTTAGGTCCGAGTGATGGTGGATTTATGTAACAGCACAAAAGGGATATGCTTAACGGGTACGTTTATTGCCTTAAGCACTACACCTGTGTTATCTTCAGGAATAAAGAATTAGTGTCTTCAAAGAACTTGAGGTCGTTGACTATGTTGAAGAGCTGTGCTATTTACTGAGAATGTATATATCAAATGGGCTATTTATTTAAAAAAGATAATAGGTGCTACTTTGGGTTTTACCTGTACCAACTTAATATAAATGTTGGAATCTAAGGAGCTCAGTTGATATTAGTTGAGCTATTTCTTTCCCAAGTAATTTTCATAAGCAAATCTGACAGACTTGGGTGTTTAAAATATTAGCTGAGGTTTAGTCTTGGTATTTCTGTGTATGTCCCCACACTTCAAGGCTAACATGAGATGAACATATAGGATGTAGAAACTCACTTCCATTGTTTAACTGCTGTGGAGTAATGAGGCTCAGATGAGTAACATGTTTGCCTACCCCTGCTTTGCATTGGACCATGGTAACAGGACATGGGGTTTCACATGGTATCAGTGAGGAATTGGAATGGGTGATAGATAGGAGAAGAGATTATTTGAGAAGTTCCTATGTGATTTGGTGAAAAGAATGTCAGGTCATAGAAAAGAATGTCAGGACCCATTTTAGGGTCTATGGTCCAGCTTTGAATTCTGTAACAGACTGAGTTGTGTTCTTTTTTGAAGATGAGAAGATTAGAAATAAGGCACTTTTTATGTGTTTAAGAAAATGCTTCACTTATTGTATGGTTTGTGTTTTCAAATGGCTGTCGGGTCCATTTGGCTGAACCGATTTCAACATAAATGAGTGTTGTGGTACTATTACCATAGTACACACAGATACTAAATACTGCTGCTGAAACTGCAGATCAGTTCTGATTGCAACTGAAACTGAACCACAGACAGCTTAGAAGTTTGGTTCTTTGGGCTTCAGACTTCTGAATTCATGCTGTTTGGTGCCTTCAGCACATTTTTGCTCTCTTGACACCATTAAACTTTGTGACTGGCTTTCTCTGCTATAGGCCTTTGTGACAATTGCTGCTTTTTCAAGCACCTTTCTTATTTACATTATGCTTATACAAGGATAATAAAGATCCTCAGTTTTTCAGATGAGGAAGTAATTGAACGCACCGATGGATGTAACATTGTAATGTGGAAAAAACGGTCATTTACTGGAAAATTGGCAGAAAGATGTTAACTGATGTTACTGCCTGTACTGATTAAAAGGGATAATTGCTGTAATGGTATTATAAAATAGTTTTCACTTTACTTGTAATGCTTTCTAATTAATGCTGAAAATTGTCATCGTTAGGGAAATCTAGTAATTGCTGTTATTTTCTGTTGTAGAGTTATGTTGAAACAAGGCTACTTTGTTGGCTAGATGAAAATGTTCACAGAACTAATTTGGTTCTTTAATTGCAACTGCCACCTTTCTTGTATTCTCCTAACCTGCTTTTCCTGCTTGTTTTTTGTGGCTCTTTTTTTAATGTGTATTGGTGATAGATCTTATTACAGAAACATTTTTGGTTTATTCTTGCTTTACTCCTGCCTGCTATGCTTTCTTCTCATTGAGGCCCTATACCTGAACTAAGTCAGAGAGAGCGAGATAGATTTTATTGCATGGCATGTTGCTGAATAACTGAGCCAAGGCTAGTTTCTAATACACCAACCAGGGTCTGTGGGGAGCTTGGGTTCCAGACTGGAGAACAAATACGTGTGAAAAGCCTGATTGTGATTTAGATGTAGTTAATAATAATGACAAGGCTTATTTTTTTTTTTTTCCCTATTTGAATAGTTTGAATCCTGAGCTGCAATGAAATATAACACATGAGAAATATAGCATGTATTTTTAATGTGTATTTTCAACAGGATTTTTAATTGTGACATTCATCAGTATTGTTAAATCTGTAGTAGGATTGTGGAGAACACTTATATGAAGGAGATGTAATGATTGTTAAATGCCTTGCGTCCATCCACCGAAGCCCATGACAGTGAGATTACATTGTAGAGGTGGTTGTTTGCCAAACCTTTATCAATAGAGATTTGCAAAAAGCAATATGTACGTGTCTATGTAATTGCTTTTAAGGATACGCTTTCAGTAAGTGAATTTCTGGTAATGTTTAAATTGTTATTTATAATACAAAGCAGCTAAACCCATAGGTGTTAATTTTGAAATCTTGGGGGGTTTCCTCCCCTTTTACTGTTCTGATTTAATCCTAATAAATTCAGTTTGGAATTGTTTTTTGTTTCTTAATAGCTTAAACTCATCATTTCTTCTTTCTTGTTCTTGTTGTAGGCCCCCCAGGTCCCCCAGGTAAGATACTTGGTACAATTGCACTAACATTTTTGGATAATTGAAACAGTTGCTGGTACAAAACCTCGAAATGTAGAAGTGTATCTTTTATGGCACAGTCTCCCTTTGCTAATTAGAGTGAGAGGGTTGAATGACTGCCTGCCTTTCCTGCCTTTATAATTACTGTATTTAGGTCAATTCGTGCCCCTTCTGAGCAGGGGGAGGTTTTAGACATTATACTTTTCTAGTGGAGGGAATGTAATAGTTTCACATTTGCCAAAACTTATTTGATCAAAACCGGATGAAATTAAGAGTGTTTAAGTAGCATTTAGCTGAAGATATGAATGTGTGTATATACAAACCCCAGCAACCTGAGTAAATTGGTATTATAACTTAACACTAAAAGTATCACTTAAAAGAAATGTTGGTTAATGATTCCACCCTCCCACCTCCCCCATAACTTCCTCCTTGCTTATTTAATTCTTTCTGTTCTCCCTCATGAGTTGCTAGGCTATGTGAATGGTTACTTGCTTTCCTTCTGTGCTGCTTTAGCTGTGGGTCTGCTTAGAATAATTCTCTGTATCAGAACAGTATCAGGTACATTTTGTTTGTCGGGGTTCAAATAGCACTGAAGAGGCAGTGGTGTCTTCTCAATCAACCAGTCATGGTTTGGCACTGCAGTATTCTGGACAAGTAGGTAAAAGTTGTTCTTGTGTTAGATTAGTCCAGCAAATATCACGAGCACCATTAAAGCTTCTGTGGCTTGTGGGAGATGCTGTAGTCACTGCCAAATTCAGAAATAAATGGGTTCCACAGTGCTTGTTACTGAAGTGGAATCCAAAAGGCTGATGTGTGATGGCTTTAATGCAAATTGTGGGCAGTAGTAATTTCAGTCAGTTTTCTTATGCACAGGCCGGGGCAAAAAAGCATCTTACCTTCAAGCTTGGTTTCATAGCTTTTTGTTGTGGGTGGGTGTTCTTCTGTTTGTATTGGTTTGGTTTGGTTTGGTGGTGTGGTGGGGGTTTGGTGGTGGTGGTGGTGATTATTTGTTTGTTTTAGGAGGATACTCTAGTGGTATGAAGAACATAATGGCCAAATAGAGGACTTTATACATCATATATAAATATATATATCTATATACATAAACTTACTATATGTAACTATGGCAGAATTAAGGATAAATTGCATTTATCAGTGCAAACATTTATCAGGTATGCTGTTTGGTTTGCTCAGGGCCTCCTGGACTTGATGGACGACCTGGCTACAATGGATCAGATGGACTCCCAGGTATACCAGGACAAAAGGGAGAACCAGGAATAAGTGGAAAAAGAGGAAAAATAGGTATTTTTTTCTTTTTTCTATATTTTTTCTTTGGTGGTTGTTTAAAAAAGCAATCCTTTCTTACTATTATTTTCAGATGTAGTTACTTTTAGACCTTTGTACAGGGGGAAAGGTTTCAGGGTGTACAAAGAAGCTGCCCATTACAGAATTCTGTAGGTTCATGGTCTTACACCAAGATTTGGTAGATTACTTCAGATTTAATCCACAGTAAGGAAGATGATACAATATTGCAAATTAAAGCTACTGAATGCACTTAATTGGGTCTCAGTATTCTGAACTTGCTAGTAAATACTGTTATTGGAAGAATATTTCCATTCACTCACCTGCCAACATAATGGCCCTTTGACTTTAGATGTCTTAAAAAAGGAAAGCCAGAGTTTGTGGGTGGAATCTATTACATATTACCACAGTTTTGATTCCAGATTCATAATAACTATGGCAGGAGCTGTATATTTGCATATTTTGCTTCTTTCCTATATTGTTTATTTAGGCTGGAAACTTATTTTTTTAGTCTCAGGTACACTTTGTAATGCATTTAGCCCACAAGGGATTTTTCATGGTGGAGGAAGCTATTTAGCCCAACTTAACTGATTTCACCACGTTTCTGCTAAAAACAGAGAGAATCAGCAACAGAAGTGCTGTCGTTTCTTAGCTGTCCGGCTCATCATGAGGAAATGGGACAGGGAAAGGCTGACTATAGAGAACAGAAGTAGACCTGGCAAGCTAGGTTTAACAGATCAGTGCACAGTAGCTGAGGCAGTTACTTCAGGCAGAGCCTGTAAACTACTGTGAAGTTGTAAAGTGGCAGCAATTGGTTTATCCACTGACTTATCTGAAGCACAATAGCAATGTACAAGCACTGATGGATAATTGGTGCCTTCGAGGCAGAATGAAAAAGCAATTGGGTTGTGCATGGTAGAAGGATAAGGAGACAAAAGGGCATCAGAATGGTAAATTTGAGAAGGGCAGAGAAGAGGGAAGGGTATGTTCATGAGTGAACAGGCTGACATTAGAAGGTTGGTATTTATAGTGGCCCATCTATTATTCTGGCTTTTGCACATAGCTGTGTGGGTTTGCTGCCAGGTACAAGTGGAACAATTGTCTACTATATCTTGAGACACAGTATGATCTGTCACTGCAGTATCCCCGGTAAATCTTTAAATTGGAAATGGAAGTGAGAACCAGTCTTCAGAGAGTCAGGTGGCAATTGCGCCCAAGGCACACTTCAGATTTCTCCCCAAAACTGTAAGAGTTCCTGATTTCACAAAATCAATTTAAATAGTGAAATAATCAGTAGAAAACTAAGCATTTTATTCTCAAGTATTAACAAATGTAATTCAGTTGAAACCTACGGCTGCAAGAACACGTACATTTCTACTTGTGCAACTGTTAAGTTTCCCTCTTCTAAAGCAAGAAAATACGAATTGCCACACAAGTAGAGCGCAAGCTTTTGATGTGTCAGTTGTGCAAACACATCATTGTTTTTCTTATTGCAAAACTAAATCACACAGGACAAAGGAACGAATACCTTGCTAAATATGTTAGTTTACTGATCAATCAAGTGTAAAAAGTACCTGGACTGATGCTTTCACCAAGTGTAGAGGGAGGGTTATAGTAGCCATGTGAAAATGTTACCAGGAAGCCGTTCCTGTTCTCTGTTGGGACACTGGAAAATGTTAAAAGTGCAGTGTGTGTCGTAACGTTTAGTAATTGCTTTAAGAAAAAGCCTAGAACCATGAAAATACGGTTCTTCAGTGCCTTACAAATGTGAGATAAATATAGTACTTCACATCTTCTTTTACTATTCTTTCTTACCCAGAAATTTTCTAGCTAGTGTTAACAAGGCCCAGGTCTGTATATTTCATGCTGAAACCTCAGAGATCACTAGGTAAAGAATGTACTATTAGCACCAAACAGATTGTACCAACTTTCCCTTCATATTAGGTTTTGGTGTTGTTTTGGAATCAGAGAGAGTACAGCTACCCAGTTAAATACAGGTGAAAAAAAACAACTGGAGTGAAAATGTTTTTTATTTAAAAGTGTATTGATTGATGCTTAATACTGGAACAGTGCTCTTGGTACTGAATCACTTTTTATTTCTAGGTGTGCCAGGACCAAAAGGTGATCAAGGGCAGAAAGGAGAACCTGGAGAAATGGGTTTACCTGGCAAGGATGGTATGCCAGGAGGAAAAGGTGCAAGAGGAGCAAAGGGTGAAAAGGGGGATGCAAACAATGATGTGATATTAGAAGGTAGGAAGAAGTGCTCTTAGGAACTCTCTTGCAACAGTGTGCTTGATAAAGATGGACTGTGCTTCTGCAGCATGAATGTGATCTGCAGGAGTAGGACCAACCAGTACAAACATGTTATCCACAGAGAAGTTTGGGTGTTTCTCTGCTCACAAGAAAATATTCTGTCTTTAACGCAAGTCTTCACAAAAATTTTTCTGCCTGGGCTTTGAGTTGAGGTGTACATGGATTCTAACCTTTCCAGTACAGTTCCAGCCAGTTCCTCCTGCTCTTTCTTGCAGTGAAGTTTTATTTTTCTATTAGAAAATGAAGGGCAGATTTCCTGTCAGGAATATGTGAAGCAGCCATAAATATAAGCTGTGTAAAATTACGGTATTGTAACATCTGACGCTGAAGTCTCAGAATACAGTAAGTAAAAGCCAGCAGTGCTTTATAATTCTCTAATGTGCCTGTAATCCAGACAGATAAATTGCATTGATGTCGTACAACTTGTGAAGTTTTGTATGGTTCATCTTCTAACACACAGCACCCCACTGAGTTTATTGCACCAGATTTCTATATGCAGATACCTCTTCAGAAGGAAGGGGCTGTTTTACAGATCTCTGAAAGTCCATCATGTGAACACATACATTTCTCTGCAGGTTGCCTGTTCCCTAGAGCGCCTGTGACATTGTACTCTGTTTTGTACATAGGTGCAAAAGGTGAACCTGGACCACCAGGGCCCCCTGGACCACCTGGACCCCCAGGGCCTCCAGGAAAACGTAAAGGTAAAGGTAAAGCACAGCTTGAGGAGAACATATACAGCAGCAAATGCACAGGTTAGTTCTTTCCAGTGTTCTTTTTAGTATAGTAAAGTCTCATAAAACAGTAAGCATGTGTTTGATTTTGCTGGCATCAATAAAACTGGAAAAACTTAAAGCTGAGCATGTGGTTAGGTGTTTTGCTGAAATATAATTTGGATAAGGCAGCAAGCTATCTCCAGTACAATACTAGTCTTCCGATCATGCTATACAAAGTATTTTATTGTGCTCAGGCAAAGTATTGCTCATGGGGTTTTCTGTTGGATGGGATACACTTGGGTAGTAAGAGAAATGCAGTTGAAATTTTTAGTTTTTAAATGCTGAATTTTAGTTTTATGTGTAATTATAACACCTATTAACCAGGCTACATTTCACTGTATTCTACAAAATGAAATTGCCTGTTATTGGTAGAACTGAAGCAAGCTTGAACTAGCTAAGACTTTTAATAGCTGGAGGAATACAAAAGGACTTTGTGTCCATTTGAAAATGTAAATTTTGGAGCAGGGTGACCTTGAGTTCTTTTCTACTGTTGTTTTTACTGTTGTTTTCCCTGATCACGTACTGATATAATTAAGAGTTTGCCATGAGAAATCTGTGGTGTGATTTCCAGGTATGCTGGGTACTAGTAAATCCTCATGGGTTTAACTTGATATTATGGACTGTTAAAAAATCATGCCAGGATTGTATTTCTAGCTTACTGCAGTTTGTGAGTGGAAGCAAACTTTTGGGTTTGTATCTACATAGTAGATCTGGCCGTCCTTGTCCCTTACCCCTGGAAGGTATTGCATTTGACAGGGTGGTGGCTTTCAGTGATTGCTGCTACCCTTAGAGTTCTGGGATGGATTTTCCTCCCGGCCGTGTTTTCAGGGGAGGTCAGAGTGATCCTATAAACTTAGGAATAGCAAAGAATGTCTCAGTTAGTAACCTTACACATTTCTGGAAGAGAGTTATTTGCAGCAGTGCTTGGTAAAGTGGGATATCTTTCATAATTAGGAATGTAGTTTCTTGATAGGCATACCGAAAGGGAATAGCTTCCCTTTTGGGAACTGAAGAACTTCATACAGTTATTAAGTGTGAAACAAGCAGAGCAATTTGTATGTCGCACCATTGATAGGGTGATATCTTTTTATGTCACCATCATTCAGCACAGTTTGCTGAGATGACTTTTTTATTATTATAAATGCATTAATTAATGCTAATGTAAAAAAGGTGTCAAAAGTAGCAAATGAATATTTAATGCTGGCTGAAAAAATATACCAACTATTTCTGCCTCTTATTATAGCATGTAATTGTAGTAGCATGTAAGAACCTCAATCAAGAGATTCTGGGTATTGATGTATCAGAACAGAGCCCAAAGAGCCTCCTTACAATGGAAAGTAGATAGCTGGAGCAGAAATGTCATCCTGTTTGAAATTCAGAAATGCATGAACTACTGTACAAGATATAATTGGACCATTTACTCAGGTACCCTCTTTTCAAGTGTTGAAACAGACTGAAGTGCTTTGGAGGATAAGCTACCTGATGGATCTCTGATGGATTTTAAATCCCAGTGTGCAAGTAGGAGTTATACTCGAATAACTCTGCAGAGATGAGATCTTCCTCAGTGAGCATTTACTTTTTATGAGTCAGTAGGCTGCGAGATCTTATTACCAAAATTCAAAGAATAAAACAGCTTTTGTAATTAATCTTCATACCCCTTTGAAAAAAAAGAATACACATGCTGATTTACAACTGTAGTTAACTTATTACATAGAATACAAGAACAGTTTCTTTAAATTTTGTATCAAGTAAAACTTTAAGAGAACAATTAGTTGAAAGCTCAGGTGTATTTGTTCTCAATGGTACTGTTAGCTAACTCTAAAAGAAACAAAACATCCCTGCTCCACGCTCCCTTGCTCCATCCTTCCCACCCTCCCAGACAGCCCAAATCAATAGTTTTAATGTCTTGTAAACTCCATTAACTCTCTGATAGAATATTTCAGATATTGTTTTGTTTGTTGGTTGTTTGGTTTTTTTTTATGGAAAGAAGGCAGAGAAAATTCCACAGAAGAATCTCTGATGGAAAACCATCATTTTAATCTTAGTCGCCTTCCGTTTCATGCAGCTGAAAGTCCTCAGATTGCAGATATTCTCAAATGCAAATAGTGCACTCAACTTCACTCCAAAGACTGACCTAGTCCTTGACTGCTCTACAGTCTTAGATAAACTGCTGTATAGGGCACTGCTCATTCAGTTAACTGCTTTTGTTAGACTTAGTCCAAGAAAATTAACTTGTGCATTGGAACTTATAATTTACACTGAGTGGATTCCGTTTCTGAGATACTTTAACACTATTTTGAGATCAGAATCTGGAAGGGGATCTGGAAGTATTGCTGGATTCTAGCTATAGGCATTCATCTTCCCCTGGTTGGACTGACTGTGCCTTATTTTGGAGATATGCTGTGATCACTTACAAACTTTTAATGTCATCACTCAATGTCCTGGATAAATGGGTGGGAGAAATATGCGTAGTTCTTGTTCTATCTTGGAGTAATTTTGTTCTTCATGAACAAACAGTGAATATAACCTAAAGGAGAAAACAACAATGCAGTATAATCTGTCCTTTCTTTCCTAAATGTCACAGTAACCTTTCAGCATTATTTTGTAGTTATTTCATATTTTTACTGTCTTTCTCATTTAAACTTCAGCACAGCCATGTAAGTTCTAGAAGTATACTGGAAGGCAACAATGAAAAATACATGCCCAAAAGAATTTGCTGCCTGCATGCCAAGCAGCGTGAAATGTGTAAGGAGATGAAAGTTAAGAATGGAATTAGAAAACACAGCTACAGTTAAATCAGGGTATCTTCTGCAAAGAACTGAGAACTGTTCTCTCTGGTTATTCATTCTAAGCAAACTGAAATGCATTGCATTGTTTTAAAGGCAGAAGAGGTATCTGGGTTTATAGAAAAAGGTTCATAAATAATATTATTCAGGCATTGTTTCAACAGTAAATGCTAAGAGGAAACCCAGCCCAATTTAGTTACTCTAAATTGTTGAGGGGTGGGGAAAAACATTCCCAGGTGTTTGTTTCTAATGTGAGCCATTTCTGTGTATATAAGGAGTATAATGTAAAATTTCCCTTAGTCTTTTATACTGATTAATAGCATGGATGTCTGATCTGCATTCTTATGCATTACATGTCAGTGTATGTGTTCATACTTTATTACTGTCTTGGGCATTAACAGCATGAGCAAAACTTCCAGTATTGCCTACACAGTACACCCCCTCTGCTGATGTCTGTGTATTTGGGCATGAAGCTTTTGAGTTTACACTTCACTCACTCCCAAGAACATGTTTTCAATATTGCTGCTAAAATCAGCCAGCTGCCAGCTATCTCAGTTGTCTGGTTATCTAAGGAAAGGGGCAACTCTGTCTTTCTAAGCAGCTACTCAGAAATTCACAGCTCAGGAATTAAACCTGTTGAGGAAAATCAGTTACTGCTCAAAGTCAACTGTCCGCCTGATGACTTTAAGGAAACAAAACTAGCCCAAACACTTAATTTCCTTGGTGGAAGTGAGAGCAAGTCTCTTTTTATCTTTTTTTGACCAGACTAACCTAAGCTTTTTGTCCCAAATGAAACAAAATCCCAGTTGTCATTCCATGATTTTAGTGGAGTCACTGATGTGCACATCTGCCATGTCACATACAGAAAAGTGACATGTTTGGCCCTTTCTCTCTCAACTCTAGGTGAGACGTGTGCTGTACCAAATGATGATACCCTGGCTGGAAAAGCTGAAGACAGAACCCCTCCTCCTTCAAAAAAAGCTGGTAACCTGCTACAGAGTGCGACTATCTGCTACTTACTGTTTTAATGTTACAGATAATGGACATGTGCTTTTTCTCTACTAGCATGTGTCATAACATCTGTAGGAAGTCCTGTTCACTTTGTCAGTGTACAGCAAACGTTTGGAACTTGGATGCGGGAACCTGCAAACATAAGTGATGAAAGGATTTGGCTTACCATGCATTTTTCAGGTACACTGGGGGGGGGTAGTCACTGATCAAAAATCAGTTGTTACACTAACACTGCCTTCTGAATGCCTTCAGAACCTTAAACTAATAATTCTAATCAAGAATGATGGGTTTTGTACCCACGTCTTTTTCAGAATATTTTGTATATTACCTGTATATACTTGACTGTATGGTTATAGACATCTGCAGTATCTTTAGAGGTTTTCAAAGTCAACATCAGATTTTGAAAATAGTTTGAGGATTTTAGTTGGGGTTTTTTTTGTTTGTTTGTTTGGTTTTTTTAACCAATCCAATTTAAAATATCTGTTGTTCATGCCTTTTTTTGTACTCTTTCAACAGTTTTCTAGGGTTTTACTTCCCTAAACTGTAGTTAGGAGTTTTGCCTTTTCATTTAGCTAGGCATGAAAATGAATCAGATGCTGCATGGGCTACATTTACTGCAGGACCTAAGTGGAAAAAGAAAATGTTTCTGTATATTTACCAACTGTGTTCAGAATTAGGGTCCATCAGGTCTGTGGGAAGCAGCCTTTGAACACCATCTCTATAGATTTTTATTTTTTTGGTATGTGTGTCTGGATTGTTTTATCACATTCCAGCAAGTTAAATTGCTATTGAAAACACAAATACAATTGTCTGTCAGGTATTGGATTGAGATTGAATTTTAGGATAGAGATTTCAAAATTAGATGAAATAAATCATAGTTCTCTTTTTATGTTTTCCCCTTCTTTTAGGAAACTCTATAAAAGAATATGAGAATTCCAATGCCTTGCTGAATGACAGCTACAGGATCATTAACATCACAGGATTCTTTTATGGATGTGGTCATGCAGTACGAAACAATCATCTGTACTACCAAAAGGGAGGAACCAATGTCATTCTGAAGTAAGTCACACATAGTTGGCTTAAGGCAAGTGACGATGTGGAAGGAGGAGCAATGGGCTACAGTGACAGAGGTGAACCTCAGAAAAGCAGACCACTTGTACCATTTTAGATTTCATTTTGATCCTGTCCAGAACAGGAAAAATAGAGGAATGGTTCAGAATTCTTTCCAAGTCACCAGACTTCCCTCCGTGTGTATAGATGCTGTGTAATGAGAGGAGCTGGGAGGGTAGTCCAGGTCCTTTACTCTGCTGTGACAGTCAGTTCCTTAAGCATTAAGTGCCTAAGTGGTTATTCTGAGTGGTTACTGCATGGTAGGGTAATGGGGACTCCAGATAAATGAGATGCCATGTGCAGAAGTGATTTTTCTTTTGGCTATAGCAAGATCCACCAGGTTTCTATTCTAAGTTACATTGCTGTGGGTGTCCTTGCACTTGGATTTGCTGTGCTCATAATTGTGATAGAGAAATAGGAAAGAAGGAATTTGGTGGTTAGAAACAAGTACTTGATTAATAAAAAACAAACAAACAAACAAAAAAAAAAACAGCTGTGCATCTACCTCCATCAGAGTAAGAATTGGTTCAGCTTCAGCTTGGGGTACAGGGATGAGCAATTACATGACTGGAGCCCACCTGTGGGTCTTGGCTTTCCAGAGCTTCCTGCTGTGTTGATGCACGTGCTTTGCTCTTGGATAGCACTGTTCTTAGCTTAGGGGTTCTTAGGCAGGGATCGAGCTTCTGCTGCTAGTGCAAAGGAATGCACCAAGACACCAGCTGGCGACCTGGTGGATTGCGCATTTCTCTGTGGAGTGGCTCCAGTGTTTGAATTCCTTGTAATAAGTTCTTACAGCTCTCCCAGTGCATCTCCTTGAATTGGAACTGGGAATTACATCTCCCTCTTCAGTTTCTACTGAGGACAGAGACAGACAATTCAAATCAAAACCAAACTCTCATCTTGTGGGAAGAGCCAAAGAAAGACAGCCCAAGGGCAAGTGAAAGATTGCATCTGCTTTCAAGTTCTCTTACATGACTCTGATGTTTGAGCCAAGAACATTAGTATACTTTGATGTTTATTCTCGAGCAGGTGTGAGTGCTGCCTTCCTATATTCGTTTAGATGCCAAGGAATGCGAACAAGCTGCTTGGATTCTATAATGCTGTTGTGGTTTAAGCCAGGTTTATTCTGCCAAAGACAATCACACTTTCTGGCAACCTCCTTTAAATATCTTTTGGGCTTTTTGTTTATACAAATACAACACACAGTGATAGCACAGAGGTTCCTCACTTTTGCTTGGGTACTGTTAATTGGGAAATGCCTTCACATACAGATGAGCACAAACTATTTGTGGAATTTTCAAAACCTCTCAGAAGTTGCCGAGATGTGGCCTTTCTGTTCAGTTATTCACTCTTAAGATTATTTACCTTCAGCACAGATAGAATGAGGCACTAAGAATTCTGTGATAGTAAGGTCCCTGATTTTGGGCTGCAGAAAAGCTTCTGGGAGTTTTTGTATTGATTTAATGGAAAGAATAGGTGAGGACCTGGTGGTTCATTTTGCAGATGTTGACAAATATAGTTAAAGAAAGCTTCCTGTCATATTTAAAAGCTGGTAGAACTAGGTTTGCCTGACTTTTGACAGGTTTTATCATGATGGTCAGATCCCTGACATGAGATTGCTTCATCCTTTCCTCCATTGTTTCATCACATGCTTTCCCACCTCTTTTATTTTTGGTTGACTTCATTCATATTAGCAATCAAAAATTGTTTGTAGGCTTAATTCCCTGCAGTTGATGAAAATATTGCAGTGCATCTTGTCATTTACCCCAGTGTGCCAGAATATTCAGGGATTTTTGAACTGTTTGAAGGTCTAGGCTAGACTGTCTTTGGGGGAATGGAGAAGAACCTTAGGAATGAAACCTCACTTTTCTGTTCCCTTCAGGATTTTCATATAAAAGATGAAAAGATAGGGTGATTTTTGTTGCAGTTTTTGCACATTTCTAATGAATCTTGAGATGCTTTTTATCTTGTTGGCTTTTTATAGAAAAAGGTCCTGAAGAAAATCTGCCTTTCTCCTGCTAAGGGCTGTCCTTCTAGCCCTTGCAAGGTTACTTACAGACATGAAGCAACTAGCAAGATTAACTGCATTGACACACGCGTTGCTCAGAAATCTCCTCCAGCCTGGGAGCCTCTTTGTATTGCCCATACATGCTGCTGGAATACGGAGCTGCTGCAGAAATGAGTTTTACAAAAGCTGAGGGGAATCATCTAGTTAGTCATTCTCACCTTTTCTTACCATGATTTTTCCAAACTATGCTATCAACACCTCTTCCACAGAAAAAATATTTTTCCAGTATTCTTCCTTCCATTGTAAGTTCCTGGATCTGAAATGTTCCTGTCATTAAGTCTGTCTTTTCAGAAACATTTTGTATCGGTAGCGTATTCCTGTATGGAGTAATGTTTTTCCTCTATTTGAGGAACGGAGCTGTACAGTTAGATAGACATCAGCAATGAAATGTGCTTTATACAGAAGGCATTACTTAAAAGGATAAAGCATTACTCTCTCTGCCTTTGCTAAAGCACTGCATTTTTCAGTGATTAAATGCTAACTGCAAATGTATCTTGATAGTAGCTGATTACCTGCTTAAACTAGTAAAGGAACTCAATCTAGCTGCTCAATTCTGCTGTCCTCAGATGATCATCCTATTAAGGAATTTCAAGGAATAAAACCAATTTTATATATCAGAGATGAGATGTACAGTCTGTCCTGTTGGAGGCCAGCATAAGGTCAGGATTTTGGCTCTGCAAAAGTAGAATTTTTATTCCTTTGATGTTTACTTCAGCACTGCATTATCTGAACTGTTTTCAAAAGGAACTCTAAGACTAGGTGAACCTGCCCAGAATTCATGGTGGTTTGGTCAATCACATTTTCTTTCCCATCTAGTAGAAAGAAAACTTCTGTACAGATTTCATTTCGTAAGTTTGGGCCTTCACTTGGTATCTTACTCTTTTTCATACACATTCCTTTTAGTTGCTGCTTTCATCCTAGTGATAATAAAGCTTATAGACTAAATAAAGTGAAACCTACCAAAGTGAGTTCATGCTCTTGTGCACTTTTCAGATTGGTTATTGCTTTGGAATTTTCTCCTGGTGTTTTGGAAGGTGATTTGAGTGGAGTACATAATCTTAAAAGACATCAGAATGGTCCTTGAGGACAAGTATTTTCAACAATGCTTCTATCAGTAATAATGTGCTCTGAATTGATTCAACCAGTGTGTATAAAAATGAATTTCTAACACAACAATCCAAATACTTTATCTCATTTCAGACTTGGGCTTGACAAAGCATCGCTGGGCGCACTGCTAATTGAAAACGCATTACATCATGGTCGTAACTACCTCTTTTCTAACTCAAAGACGTATTTCAAAGTAGCAGTGGATGAGAAGGGACTTTGGATTATATATGCCTCACACACTGATGAAAATATTATAGTTGCACATATTGATGAAGAAACCTTTTCAGTCATTCGGCATATCAATACCACATACCCCAAGTCTAAGGCTGGTAACGCATTCATAGCATGTGGTGTTATGTATGTTACTGATACTAAGGACATGACAGTAAGTTTTGCTTTTGATTTACTAAAAGAGAAGCAGATTGATGCAAGGTTTGAGTTACGGTCTTCACAGTCTGTTCTTGCCATGCTTTCATACAGTCTAAGAGATAAGAATTTGTATACATGGGAGAATAGGAGCTTAATGGTATACCCTGTACATTTTGGGAGATGAATATATTTTAAAATTTAATGTATGGGAGCTGTGTTTGACTAAATAGATTATTTAAAGCTGTGTGGTACACACACAGGGGTATCTTCACTTGGCATAATTCTCTGTTCACTGATGGTGGTTTCTGAGTGTGTATAGAAGGGAAAGCAGGCGCCTTTGCATAAACACACTTCAATTATACAGGCCATTCTCATCTCTTTGTAGGAATAGCTGTTCAATATTGCAGCTGGCACAAAGTTAGCACAGACTTGCTTTTGTTTTCCCCTTGTTATTCAGCCGATAATTATATCTAATGTACATTGATTCCATGGTCATGTGCTCAGCAGAGACTATTTATAACTTTCAGTTGCAATCATCTTATCTGCAATCATTTTCTAGTCAGCGATTATGGTTTAGCAGAAATAATGATCTGTTGTGTACAAATACCTTTGTCACTTTCAGTTAATACTTTTCACTGATTCTCTGTGAACTTTTTATGGACAAAGGTATACAGCAATTAAAAATGGAGATGGAAATAGTTGTTTAGATAGCTTTGAATTTGACAAACCCAGTGAACTGTTATGCAATCAAAAGAAAAATCCAGCCCAAGTACAAGGAAGTGGGAATAACTATGTTGTTAAATATTGAATATACATGAAATCATGTTTAGTAAATGGAGCAGGGGGAAAAAGTAATGAGGTATAAAATTGAAGAGAAGATGTAAAATTTATGATTAAAATTTCTTTTTTAACAGTGTTTGTATTGCTGCTGACTCTTCCTTACTCCTCATTGCCATGTAAACTATACCACTACAACTTGTTTATACCTATACTTAATTATAGTGAGGCATAGAACTATAAAAAAATTTCCCCACATTTATCCATACAAATGAAGTCATAAAATGAAGGGTATATGTTTTTGCTGCTACTAGAAAAATAAAATATCTCATGCAGGAATACATGTATTTATCAAAGCGCTTAGTGACTTCAGCTATTGTTAATCTTAATTCAGAGATTGCCCATTAACTTTCAGAAGGGGAGAAATAGGAACTTTTTGATTTTAATTTTGTTCTGGTATTTTTGATTTCTGATTTTAACATTGAAATATAAATCTCTGCTGTTGCTTTTTGTATCCATATTCAAAATCATGTCTAAGCTGACTGTGTATATTGCCAAAGTTCATGGAGCTCATTCAAATATTTAGAAGCAAAGTATCACTTAAACCCTGAACTGCACTGAGCTCTTTAACACTTCTGACATCCAGGCACCAAAGGGATTATAGAACTTGGGAATGTCTATGCCTGCAGAATCTTGTCTAGCCAACGTGCTGGAAAAATACCTTGGCTGGAGCTAGGCTTCAGTGTGTGTGATACAGTCATGGGCTGCATCATCTCTCCTCAACATACTTCCTGGTTTCCCTAAGGCCAAGAGTCAGGCCTTCCATGTTAAGGAGAGAGATGCACAGAGAAACAAAAAAGCATAATTAATACTTTTAACTAGGATATACATCAAAACTTATATATCAGAGCTACAGACGGCTTTGTGCACGTGGGCTTCTTGGGACACTTGTGGGATGTGGGTGTTAGGTGTTTTTTTGTTAATTTGGTTTTTATAATTGAATTTGTTTGGAATTTATAATTGAATTAACATTTTAATTTTTTTTTTTATAATTGAATTGAATTTATAACTGAATTAGACTTTTGGCTAAAAGAATTCCCCACCTCAGCAATAGACTTGGGCAAATACAGTTCAAGCCTGACGTGACAATTTCTAGATATTGTGTCTCTCTTAAATCATGTTAAGTTTCTGAATGTCATTGTTGAATCACTTTGATCAAGCTCTTGGAGAAGGAAGGCTAGCAAAGCCTGCCTCTTTTCTCAGTGACAGACCCAGGCTGTGTTTCCTGCAGCTGCCTTTGTTGGAGATGGAGATCTACATTCTGTTAACCTTACGCTTTTCTAGGACAGCTGACAGTAAAAGGCAAACAGCTCATCCTTTTTATATCCGTACAGTCTGAGGTCAAGTTAAAGATAGCTCAGCAGTACCCACTCAGTCTACTGGAGGTTTAGTCAAATCCATTTAAATATAAGGAAGAGTTCTGCAATGGATTGTTCCATGAAATAAAAGTAATTTATTTAACTTACAAAGGGAAAACCAAAAGGTGACATTTACTCTTCTTTCTTTTCATACTTTTCATACTTCACGGCCTGCAATTTAAAATCACCTTGGGAGAAAGGTGCTTTTTATTCTAGTATATTTTACAATACAGCACAGACATCAAAATTTTCATTGGAGGAATAAGACAGTTTGTTAACATTTAAATACGCAGACATCCGTTCCAGTCTTTTAAGAACATATTTTTTGTTTACAACAGAAAAATACATCTGACGACAGTAGCTAGTTATATTACAAGCAAACAATATTGAACTCTGCATAGTTTATACAATATACTGTGGTAATAATTTAATTACCAGTTTTATCCACTATTTACTAGCTGGCCACATGAAGCCTGACATTCATCTGAAATGTGGCATTATATGTTTCATTGGTGTTCTCTTAACAGCTTCATTTAATGAAGTATTTTTCAGGACAAATGAATTTCAAAACTAAAAGCTGACTAAAATCATGGATGTCTTCACTACAAACATTTAGTGCTTACAATACATTCCTAAAGTAAAGGCAGGTGTCCAATAGAAAACATAGCTGTTGGGAAGAAAGGAAAATAGTGTGCAAATTAAAAAACACTGCGTTTATAAATGTGCCGATGTGCAAGTTGCAGTATCAACTCTGTATTAATACTCACTAGGAAAAAATCTCAGCATAAAATGATACATGTCTCACAGTACGTTCTTGATTGCACATGTTCCACGGCATTTGCATCCATTACACCTTCTTGTGAAAATCAAAATACACCACGTACCCTTAATTAAAATTAAACTATTTTACAATGAGAAGTTGTACACATGCTTCAATTAGTGCAAAAAACTGGAATAAAAATAATCAGAATCACATCAGAAATGCTTCCTGACTTGTAGAGCCACAGTGCTTATGAAGTGACTGACAACTGTTGGAATCTTTGCAATACGCTCACTAAATGCAGCTTGTGGGTTACTGAGCAATAACCCTGCCTGTGACTGACTGTACTGGGTTTAATTCTTTGCTTTTACAAAACAGTACATGCATTTCCACCCCAGTGATCCTAATGGGCATACTCAAAATACACCTGTTGTAAAAGTGTTGTGGGTTGGTTTGTGTTTTTTGTTGTTTGTGGTTTTTTTTAATCTTTTTTCCCCCATAGTATTTAATGCTGAAGTAACTGCTTTGAAAGGAAACAGAATGTTCCCTTTCCAGTGCTTATGACTGTGTTTTTAGCTACTTAAAGGGGCATTTTATAAAACCAGGATTAGCTTACGTGATGCTACAGAGTGTCAGAAATGCTTGAAGGTACATTGAAAGCACGGGGAAGAACCCTCATTTTCAGTGTGCCATCTGCTCCACAGGAGAAAATACGATTGCCTTGCACAGTTTCAATCTGGGTGACACCAGCACCAATGTTTCTGAAAATGGACTGCTTAGCATGTTCATTTTTAAATGAATGAATTAAATTATAGCCAGTCAGTCTCCACACCTGTATCAAAAGAATGACAAATGACAAAAGGAGATTAAAATTAGGATTTGTTTTTTTTTTTCCTTGATATTTCAGATTCCTGGCTGTTCTAAATGCTGTTCAGCAATGATAAAGGGTAGTTTTTGTTGTCTGTTAGCATCAATTAGAAATTCTAGAGTCTTGAGAGGCTCCTGATGAAGCATAATGTGAGAAAGCAGAAAGCTACCTTAATGTGGACCAGCTGGTTATTGGGTAGTGTGAAGCTGCCTTGTGTTACCTGGTCAGTAGTGCCTCTCCTAGCTTCTCCCCATGAAAGCTGCAGAAATGGACAGGCTGTATGTTTATCCAAGATGACTACTGTCAGCTTTCCAGCAGCTGGGAATGCTTTTCTGTTAAGGAATGCTGCACAAAGTAAGCTGTATAACTAATAAGCAAGCAGAGTGGTAGCAGAGCTGAGCTGTCCTTGTGTCCTAAGTTTTAGAAACCGTCATCAGGACTAGCCCACTAAGTGCACGGAGGCACAGAAAGCACCTACTAAACAGTATGCAGTCCAGCTAAAAGAAAAGAAACTGTATTCTCTTTCTCTTTACCATGTTGTATTTTCTTCCTTTAGTATTCAGGAAACATGCCATTTAAAACAGGGACTGTTTTTCTGTTTTGTTGGTTTTTGTTTCTTACTGGTATGACAGCTGAGTAGCTGTGTCAGGGGCTTCAGCACCAAGATTAAACAGAACTTGGTGTTACAGGAACTCCAAACATTGTTGAAGTTACTGAGTGCCCCCTGTATTGCAGGGGAAGTAGCCAAAGGCAAAATCAGACCATTTTTAACTGAGAAAAATAAAGTTAAGGTTTCAGAACCATGCACTTTGATTTATCCACTTAAATATCAGTCACACAACTTTAAAAAGACTGTTTAAGTGGAGAGCAAAACCTACTTGCTTTAGAAATATATTAGTACATTTAAGTTTACGTTACAAACGTAAAGCAAGCATCCTGTGTGTCAAATGTGGATTTGGGGGTTTGTTTTGTTACTGCATTCATCTAGCTGTTTGCAGCATGCCCATCAACGTGTGTCAATACACTACTTCGGCTAAATACTATATACAACTCGGCTCATCCAATACCTTACCTTCATGTTGCCTTCTGCTGAGCCTGTGACAAAATAGTCTTCGGAAGGGTCCAGGGCAAGGGCCTTCACAGCTGACTCATGCGCGTGGAAGGTGTAAAGGATTTGCCTCTGTCTGATGTCAAAGATGCAGATGTATCCCTTCCTACCTCCAGAAATTAGCAGTTGATGTTTAGGTGCATACTGAAGTACTGTGGCACCATGATCATGACAAGTAAAGGCTGAAGAAGGAGGATGTCAGAAATTAATAGATTTGAAACTGTAAGTAGCTTTCAATCTTAAAATGCATTTCTTTAAAGTGTTATCTGAGCATTTTCTAACTTGACAGATACATTGCTTCACACAGGTGATGTCATATCAGTTGACAGCTTGTTGCTCTCATAAGACCTATGCAGATCTAATGCACAAGAAAACATGATATGCAGTCTGATTCAGTTTAGAATACAGGCATGTATCTGGATTTAAAACAAATGAGAAAATACAAATTTCCCCACATTAAGTTAAATTAAATTCCCAAGTTGAAAAAAAAATATATATAGCTGAACTAAAAAATCTCTTTAAAGTGAGGCTGAACTGTGCAATCTCCTGGTTTTACAATATGAATCTCAGAATGCACCTATTGCTTATTCAAGTAATGAAGTTATTTGCAGATGTGGATGGTTGAACCCGCTCTTTTAAAAGTGCAGGATATTATATTTTGATTTGGATGTATTTTTCTTTCATAGCGCAACATGATAGGATTTCGCTTTGGTTCATTACATAAAGATGAAAATGCTGAACTTGATCAAATAGGCACAAACATTTTTTAAGACTCCAAGTGCTGAAAGACAAGGACAGTAGACAGAAGGATTTGCTTCTACTGTTACCTACAGTTGTCTTTTCCTCTGTGCTCCAACAGAGTACTGGATATATTAAGTGCCACTTTAAAGTGGAAGCCTGTGTATACCTAAGTGTTCAATAAAGCAGCCTTATTAGTTGGGTTTTTTTAGGACTGTATTCAGATATTTCAGTCTTTATTAATACTGGCACAGAACCAGCTTTGTGAATAACCTTCTTTCTTCATACTTTCTTATACAGAACTGATGGACATCATGCTAGAGACTAAGCAGTACCAGTTCTGGTGCATGCATTAGTATGCAATATATGTTTAGACCAGTTCCCCAGTGCAAATTTTTCCCCTTAGCCCAAATGCATACGCATGCTTTACTTCCTTAGTAAGTAGTAGAGGTTTAATTTTCACTGCATTACTTACCATGTATAAGATTGTTACCAGATGAAGCCAAACTGTCCCAGAGGCATACATTTCTGAGGGGGTGAAAAAAGTCATTACGGCTTGTTTTTAAGTGATTCATGGGGTGACATGACTCAGAAAGCATTTATGTTTTACGTCAAAGCCTAGAAGGCAGAACTGAATAAGGAGTCCTTGACTCTGCAGTCATCAGAGAGCATAAGCAAAGAGTTAAGAGCTTTAATTCTTTCTATGCTTTTTCATGCTTCTTAGTGGACCTATACTTTCTATCTTTAAGATGTGTAATCCTGAATTGTACTAAGAAATTATAGAAATTGTTCTTTTCAGAGAAAAAGAATTATCTGGTCTTTGCTGAACACTTTTTCCCCCCAGCAACAGCATCATGTCAAACTAGCTGCATTTGGAATACACCTTGAAAAAACTGGCTGTTGGCTCCTCCTTACAAAAACTAAATTTGGGAAACAAGCAACTGAAGGAATATGTTCAAAGAAATCATCTGTAAGTTCAAGCTATAACAAAGCTTAGAACACTGAGCCTTAAGATAAGATGTCAGCCACGCATTAACGCACAAGAGTTAGCAAGTTAATGACATGAGCAGGTAAATTTGGTGAAATTCCTCAATGTTTCTTTAAACACACCTGTTATCATTGGACTGTCCCGATGTAGCAACTAGACTTGAGGAGGTTATAAATGCAAAGTCACTTGTGGTTTTACTGTGGCACTGCCAACTCTATTAAAAACAAAACAAACAAAAAAGGTGCAATCTTACCAGTTCAGTTCTGCATCAAAAGTTACTATCAGTCTGATGTCACTGATAGCATAACACAAGCAGTCTTTAGATAAAGTTTAAAAATTGACGGGCAACGCAGTTTGAAACCTTAGAGAACAGACCGATGGATTAAAAATCCAGTATAAAATCAAAAGACACTAAAAAGTGAACTGTAATAAATCCACAATATAGTATATCACCATAGCCTGAATTTCAAGGTAAGCATGGTCTGGTCTTTATGTACCGTTAAGCAGCAGTGAAAAGAATTGAAGGGTGTATTTTTACTAAGTCTTGGGTTGTTACTGTCAGGTCTGATTTTTAATTTAACCAAGAATAGCACTGAATTAGTATTTCTAATTACACTGCAGTGTATGGTTATTGTAGAATTAGTTTTCCAAAGACTTATCACTGAAACTCTACAGTTATTTTGCTAAAGTATGCTAATTAAAAAGCAGCAAAATCAAACATCTCAGTGAAACCTTACACTCTGGCCTGTTTGAAGTCTCAAAGACTTAACTTTCTTCTATAAAAAAGAAAAAATTAAAAAATTCTGTGTACTTACCAGATAGGGTTTAGGATTTGAGGTGGTTTGGTTTACTTGCCAAATACTTAGAAATCCTTCACCATCAGCAACACCACACTGCAAGGAATAAACTGCATTTATTAGCACAATGTACTGGTTACTGGATGCTTACTTCATGACAGTAAACAGCTGACCAGGAAAAAGCCCACCTAAACCACCAAACCATATTAAATAACAACGATTGTCAGGTACACAAAAGTAGTTTAGAAGCCAAGTGAGTTCAGTGTTAATAGTTTAATGATTATTTAATGATTGATGCTCTCCTATATACCTAACTTTTCTGGAAATTGAGGCTTTTTAAGTGTGGAAGCTTATCTTTCAAATCCCAATGTTAAATGCTAAAGTTTACACAGGCATGATTCCTCCATAACTCTACTTGAAAATGCTTAGTGAAGTAAGATGCACGACAGCGAGCCATAAAAGCATGGTAGCAGTTATGGAAGGACTGTACCATATCATGAATGGTAAAATGACTGAGTTATATTTATTAACCAAAATGCACAGCAAGTAATACTGTATATTCTATACCTGCAAGTATTCTTAAAGTTTTTTTAGAAATATTTAGAAGTATTTTGTATATTCTCTTTTTAGTTAGGTTTCATGAGTCCTGCCTTAGTTAACCCCAATGCGAAACACTGGGAACAACTAGTACATCAATTTCTTGCTTAAAATTGATTCCCATATGATGTTAAGATTGCAATAACTCAAAATATAATCAAACCACTAATCTTTAAAATAAAAGTTTAAACAAGATTTTATGCTACCTGAAAATAAGTATGCTGGGAGATACTTTATGTTTCAAGCTATTTCTAAATGTTGACCTTCACTGTTTTATAGCTTTTGCAGTCATGCCCAAAGTCCTTTAATTCACTTTTTATGGCTTTTAACTATAACAAGGTTAAATAGTTAGACAGTAAAAACGCATACAAGACCTGCTAAAATAACAGAATGGGCAACATGAAAAACTGAAGAGGTGGGTATTCCTCCCAGTTTCTTTGGCCACTCTGCTTTCTGCATCTCATTTCTGGAGTCATTGAAGTCATTTCTGGCCAAAGCATATGGTGTGTTCTCTTTCTGCTCTCCCCTGTACTGGAATATATTTATATTCTTCAAGCTAACACACTGTATTATATGTATCTCCTAGGTAATGCATTCTGTCAAAACTTGGTCTTGGCCAGAATGCAAAGTGTGAAGCACTTCTTGAAGACCCGTGCCTAGATTGATACGAGTTTGCTTCTACAAAATATGTAAGCTTAGTATTATTTTTTTTAATTTTTAATTGAAAAATGTCACCACATAGGAATACCAATCTCAGAACAGGGAGAACAGAGTCTGAAAATGCAGCAAATGGGATGTGGGGTAGCAGTGTAAAGCTGGCAGAAAAGAAGGGAGAATAAGGGCCAGTATTTATTACAAAACTTCCATATGCAGACAAAATGAATGGTATGACACTGTTTGTGATATCATTGTAGGACATCTTAACAGGCTGGTGCATCACTAAAAAAAAAAAAAAATATAGGTGGGGGAAAAAAAGGGAAAAATTCTAAACATTGTGCTTACTTTATTGCCCTGGGAATTGAAATACATTCTTGTAACCCTGGCATTCCCAGCCTGCTGGAAGCATACCAGTTGCTGTGGTCTTGTCCACTCAAACATTCGAACACTACCATCTTGTGCTCCTGTAAGATCTAAGATTAAGATAGATGTTAATTCATTAATACCACAGTATTTTATAGAAAATTATCTAATCTCTACTAGTAAATATGATTCACTTACAATACTGATGGACTGGATGTGAAGCCATTCTCTTGACGTTATTCAGATTTCTTTTAATAAGCTTCATGTAAGACAAATAAAAATTAACATTATTTTGAAAAAATGACACAAACACACTCTTCAATTTTGTTTATACTACTACATGCTGAGTGTCCCCCAGTAAAAAAAAGCCTGTTAAGCTAGATTTATTTGCATCTAATTATGTTTAGTGGTGGTATAGTAATTAAAGCCTGTTCATGACAACTTTTTTAGACATATGAGTTAAAATAGTATTTATGTTATCTTCTATTATACAAAGAACTTCAGCACATGCTGACGTGTATGCTTTTGATATTAGTCCCAGTGCAAGAATGTAAAGTTTGGGCTTGTTCTGGTTTCAGTTGGCCTTTGTTGTTTGTTTGTTTGTCTCCAGAAACTAAACGTCTTACCTCAAAGTTTCCATAAGAAAAACACAACTGTCCCATTATTTTTTATGTCACAATAATTTTATGCCACAATAAACAAGAAAATGCTTAGTCTGGCCTTCTTTTGGGCTGGGTCTTGGTCATTGTAGGCCCTTTATGTCAATACTGAATTAACAGTATGATGACTTGTACACATTAGCGGTCTCTACTAAATAATACACTAAGAAAAGTGAGTCTTGAGTTGCATGCAACAGAATTACTTACCACACCAGCTCCAGTGCTAGTCTGACCGCTGCCTAACCATGGCATAGATGAAGATGGCTGTATCTGAGTTGCTCCAAAAGATGATGCAGCAGACTGAGCTAGTGTTGTGGTAGAACCACGAAAGTCAATATCATCAGAACTGTAAAAGAACAGCAGTGCTATGCTTTAAACAAGTGTTTCTTTTCTACCAATACTGCTTGCTTATCTCATTGTCAAGTGCTTAATGGCAGTGGGTAGACAAGTGATTATAATGAGACTATAAACTGATTAATTACTGCACTTATATTGTACAAATGCTTTCCACATGTTCCAAAACTATCAGTGTTCTAACTTCAATAGATGGTCCTAACTGTGGTAGACAGATGTTAAGAATATAAGCTCTTTTGAGAACAATATTGTTGGAATATTCCTGACTTGTATGTCTTTATGTAGACCTATTCTGTGCAATGGAGCATGGTAAAGATGAGTGCTTGGTGCAGCTGATATATTCATACTTCCCAGCACAGTAATGGAGGAGGCAGTAATTCAGGCCATTGCATTATACAACTAGCATTAGCTACTACAACTAGCCTCAACACTGCAATGATGAGACTGCAGTGTTTATAAGGTAGCACTTCCCTTATTAGCTCATGCGCCATGGGACTTTACTTCACAGTGCAGACATGCCAAAAATACTCAAACCCCTCAAAACCTTAGTTTCTCCATTTGTAAAAAAAAGACAGTAATTATTCTTTTGCCTTTCCTCACACCTTTATAAAACTATCTGAAACCTAGTGAAGAAGAATAATCTATTTTTTTTTTATGACCCACTTGCGCTTAAACAGGTATTATATATGCATCCTTGCAGTAAATGAGTACTCTTAATATACGCACAAAGAAGCAATCCTACCTTTTAGACTCTCTGTCATATTCTTCTCCAATCCATATAAATGATTGAGCAGCCAGTAGAGCTGAAATATCAAGTTCTTGAACATCATGTGTAGATGCCAAAACAATTTCACTGCTGTTTGCCTACGCAGCACAAAGAGAAAGTTTATACTAACTACAATTAAGATATTTTTATTACATTTATTGTAGCATTTCAGGGCTTACCTTATTAACTGCAAATGCCATTATCATATCTGACTCTTTGTGAATGATTTTTGCTTTTCCTCCAGGGTAGCCAAGATCTGCTTCAACCTACAAAACATGTGTAAGACATTGCAATTATCATGAAAATCCATTTTGTAGTGGTACATTCCGACTGCAAAAATCTAAACAAAATTCATGCAAGAAAAGTTCAGTGGCCTCAGCATTGTTTAGGAAGCTAAACTTTAGACTTCTCATACTCTTTAGTGTTCTAGAAGCCAAAAGTTATATTTGAGTGTAAGAAACACAAAGCTATTTACAAGGTGTTCACTCATCCTAATTATCAGAACATCCAAAGTTAATTCACAGATTAAAAGCCTGTCACACAGACTACAAAGAACACAGAGCTTCTGTTAGTCACATTAGAGAAAGAAAAGCCAGTTCCACAGAACTTTTAAGAATGTGCTAGAGGTTTGGGAGAAGGGATACTACCTTGTTTTTGTGATCTTCTGCTACGTAGTTTTGTTTGACTTGCTCCACACGATCTTCTACAGACTACATAACATCACACAGTCACAAACACAAAACACATGCACAAACAAATATAAAAAAAGAATGAAACATTCCAAACTAGATTTTAAAGGCCACTCTGTCAGTAAATGATGACAAATGTATTTTTAACTTTTTATAAAAGGCACAGAAACTAAGACAGGAATCTAAACAAGCTCACTTAAAATGTAATGCCTCCTAGATGAACATAAAATGTATGATATAGTAAATAAATGGAGGAGTAATACACACACAAACTCCATACTTACAGGAATTCTTAAAGATATTAAGTAGTATACTAATTCCCATGGTAGTTATGAGTTGGTTTAATTTTCAGTTAGAACTCGTTACAGTTGTAACTGGTACAATTTGTAAAGACCTGTATTATATATTACTATATAATATTTTTATATGTATATATTACTCATGCATATATACATATACACAAAGCAATAGCTCATTTAAATTTCTTTTTCAATATGACACAAAAATATATGCATAATTAAATTTATTTACTTATTGTTAATGTTCTGTTTCTTTATGAGGACAGTATTCAAAAACACGCAAGGTAAGATATGTCTTGTCTAAATTATTTGGTTCAGTTGATATTTCAATAAACAACATGACAGTCATGTTGATTAAAAAAAAAAATCCATAGACTGTTAAATGAAAGGAAATTGAAATACCAACAAAAATGGAAAGAAAAATTAAAAGAAATACTGAAGAGACTGAGGAACAGTTATAATTGAAGGGTTTTTGTTTGGGTTCTTCTGGCTTGTTTTTTAAAAGAATAAAGTTACATCCTTTTTTTACCTCACTTTGTTTTCTTTTCTTTGTGAAAATGTATCTTATGAATGTCTCCTGAAGAATTTCTTGCTTCACAAGAAAATGCCAGAGCCTTTTTGCTGGAAGTGCTGAATAATCCTTTGATCTGGATAGAACAAAAGAAGGGGTCAGGGGGGAGAAAAAGGGGGGCGGTGGGAATATAAAGCTTCAATATATCTATAGCTGGACAGGAAACAAAAAAATCTAAAAAAAGACTCAATGCCTTTAGGTAAAATTCTGATTAAAAAAAAAAAAAAATCAACCAAAGTTTAAGATCTAATTTGCTTTAAGCAAATATCAAGATACTTTTTTCTTGCATTTTTTAAAAAATCCGCACTATGTTACTAACTTCCAAGTACTACACTTTAATTGGCTGACTTGCATTTATGTCTGTATTTGACCTCTACTAAAACTGCTTTTATGTTGGAATTATGCTGGCCCTACACAATTTCCTTATGTATTTCTTTCAGTATTCAAAAGAATTCACAAATATTTAGCTCATGAACCAATAAAATTCACTGCCTCATGTTTGTGGATGAACACTTCTAAAGAAGCAGTGTATGTTTGTAAGAATTTTTTAAATAAAATCCTATAGCAGTATCAACCATAAGAATCCAAAGTAATTTATAGTCAGCAAACCTAAAATTGTATTTTAGTATACTGATACTAAAAGCAAGCTATGTCTGAGTTGAAAACACAGCTCACTATCTGCCTTTAGGCAAGGCCTTTATACCTGCAAGCATGACATTGACCTAAACACAGGAGGACTGGCATTACAAGCACTATACTACAACTTGCTTTCTCTCTTCCTCCTGACATCTCGCATGTACTATATAACTCTCTTCTTTTGTTGCTAAGGTAAGGTGGGAAACAGCTGCTACTGGAGGAATAGTAAAAGAGGTTGAATAGGGTCTTCCCTGTAGCAGCCATTGCCCTTGTCCTCCAAGTTCTGCTCTTCCTATTTCTTTTCTTGTTGCAGTTTTGAAAGGTGCAGCAGAATAAGTAAAAGCTGCTGCAGGAGATAGCTCTGTAAGAAGGGACAAGGAGACATGGGAAAGTAGTTTTGTAAAGTATTGCCTAGACCCTTTATTTGGCTGTTTAGGTGGAAATACTCTTTATTATTCGTATGATCAAAGAAAGTGGTTTTGCTAGAAAACAAATGCTTACTTGAATGGTGTGTTTTCTGGTTCAATCATTGCTTTATTGCGGAGAATAGCTGGTCCTGCACCTACGCCAATGTCACTAGGATAAGTATTGATGTAGTTTGGTGGTGGGCCTTCAAACTGGTCCATTCTATCTTGAAGAATCTGTTCCCAATGTTCCAAATTTTTTATTACAGCAATGCCCAATGGTGATGTTACAGGCAGATCTAAACAGAAATATTAATAAAGTAAGGCTTAGAGAAAAAAAAAAAAAATCAATGAAGTTACAGTATGTATAAAAATCCCCAGAATACAACAGTAAAAAATAAAAAATTGAAAGGAAATGTACTTGCAATTGTAAAAAAAAAAAAGTATTATTTAAATTTAAAAACGAAAATAAAAAGCAAAGTCTAACAGAAAGCCACTAATACAGAAAACGAAGATGTAAAGCAGAATATAGCGTACCAGCGATTTCCAGACCAGCAATGGGAAAGAAGTTCTTAATATTGTGCAGAACTAATTTTACCATTGTCAGATGCAGAAGAGCCCAGCTGTATGAAAAGAACAGATTTAGTTGTATTAAAACATTAACACTGTTACCTGCAGAACATTTTTCTCCTTCTACCAAATACACAGATTAGAAGAACAGTATAGCTGTTCACTGAGGTTTACCAGACACAGAGAAATGTATCAACTACGCAATTGTTAGAGATGCCTCTGAGGGCACCTCGCTCTAACAAGCAGTGTCCCCTTCTCTCTTTTACAAATCCCAGACTATTGTACTCTTCCCCCAGATAAAAAAGTGTGCATGTGCAAGCCTCTGTATGACTGAGAATTAAGTACAAGCTTCCTGAAATTCCTCCTGAAATTCTCCATGAAATCGTGATGAATACAAGACATTACCTGAGTTTGGTATTCATGGTAGAAGCTTTCACATGGAAGGAGTCTCACATATATTAAAGATGCAAATCCTATACAGTATAGCTGTGATGACTAATAAGAGACTTGAAGAACACATAAAAGAACCATCATTTTTCTCCATTTTTATAATGATGATGTGATAAATTTTATTTCATTTTATCTTACAATATTTAAAGTGTTCTATTCAGTCTGCACCTCATTCAAAAGCTAAAAAGCATGTTTGAATTGGGTCTTTGTGTCTTAAAAATGAAGATTTTTTTTGACTTTTGACTTCCTAATCCTGTTTTTTTTAGACAAGTAAATTGGAACTGTTACTGTGATAAGAAATTGTCACTTCTATAATCCCATTGCCACAGACAGGTCTACCCTCAGTACCAGAATTATCTGACTTAAACTGGGTAGTGCAGAGGACCTGTATTTTCTTTGATTTGGAAGCAAAGGTAAGCATTTGATGTAACTATTCTGAAATAGTGGTAATTTCTGCTAACCTGTAAGAATTGGCATCTTTGTGTTCCTGGATCTGTGTATCAGAGAGGAAAGCATCCTCCTCTTCCTCCTCATCACTGTGAAAGCTTTCATCGGAGTCATATATAACACCACTGTCTGACAGAGGAAGAAATGGCTGCAACACAAAATAAAAATCTGCTATAAAAGCAATTTTCTGATCTCTCAATATTCAATTCTTACTTCAGTTATAACTGTCATAGATACTACTTAACTGATAAGTAAGTTTCCCTAAAACACAAGTGGCAAGGGAAAAAGTGTTAATATCTCTTACTGGTAAGAGATATGTTTTGAAAGTTGAGTAATAGACTTGCAGGCTCTTTTATTACAAGGATAATATTCTGTGGCAGACTATGAAAAGCACTCAAAACTTTCATGTTATTTTTATACTTTAAAACTTAATAGAGAAGAAATAAGCTTTTATAAACTTAGTTTTTCAATTTTTAATTACCTTTGCCATAAAGTAATCCCACATGCTGAGTTCTGGAGGGATAAATTTTTCTTTGTAAAAGGGTCTTTCTGCAGGTACGGGTGGTGGTACAGTGCTATCTTTTACTGGTCTTCCAGGCACCAGCATTCTCATATTAAACCGGCGGCGATGTTTATCCATTTCTTCTGATGGAAGAGGTGGTGCTAAATTCAGGTAATTTGAAAAGCTGATGTTACTACTGCGTATTTAGAAATGGCTGTATTTTCTAATCAAAGCAACTAAACCCACTGTTATAGGTACTGATTTCTACCATTTCAGAAACCAAAGCCAGCCTAAATAAAGTAAGTGTAATTATAGAAGTTCATTTACTATGAATTCAATAACTGTGGCATTTATATAGGAGACATATCATGAGAAATACATTTTATTATCTGGATTGAGTTCTCAGGAGATGTAGCTTCGAAATAAAAAACTTCTAGCTGAAAAAATTTTTAATAAAAAAATTTAAAGAATTTAAGAAATTTTGTTGAGAAATAAATGTAATGTATAAAATTTCACTGAACTGTAAACTGCACAAGTAGCAATAGTTATTCAAAAGATAAGCCAAGGAATTCATGGCAAAGAAAATCTGAATAGAGAAAAAGGCTTTCTGACAACTGAAGTCTATTTAAAGTGATATGATTTAAAATGTCTGAAGAGTTATCAAAATATTAATGTGGAATTTGGTTTTCAAACAGTTATTGACCAGGCAACATTGAAAATCACACTTACTTTATTAAGAAGGAGCTAGATATTTACAAATTGTTTTTCTTTTAAAAAAGCCACTACTAACATTCATCTACACTGCAAATTTTTACAAACCTTCAATACCGTCCTCTGAAACATCAGAAGCTGTAGCAGCTTGTAGGTTAAAGGAAAACAGAATACATCTCAAATGAACACATGGCTTTATATAAGTTATTCGTATTAACATCTTTTGAGAACAACTACTCTCAATGAGTTTAAGTTATTGTATGGATGCCAAGTATCTATTGTGCATACTTATAATGGTGCATTGCCTTATTATTGTTTTGCTTTATATATCAGATATGGAACATTATTTTTTGCCTAAGTTTCAAGCCTATCATTATTTTGAAAGTCTGTGTGACATGGTTTTCCGTATTGTTGCAGTGTGAAGTCTGACAAATGGTTGCATTTGCTTCTGTCTCCAGAGCCTGAATTCAATCTTCATTATTGCTTTTTGTTGTGCAGTACATTAAGACATGCTCATCCATCTTTGCAAGATTTCCTGGGTTTAGTGGAGCTTACATATGCATGAACTATTTTCCAGCTGATTAAGTTGATATTTCTTCTCTGTGGTCTTGTGCAAGGTGAAACCGTATCTTTGCAATGGAAACTGGTTCCAGAAATATTGCTTCCAAGTTACTGCAGTTGTTAAACAGTAACACTCATCCCTCACATGCAGAAAATCACAGATATTAACACTGATTTATACTGTCTGTTTTTTCACTAAAAAATGGTGACTGAAAGGCCTGAAAAGTGTTATAAGTAAGCATCTCATAATAATATTAGCAATAATAACTGTACAGTTCCTATGGCTAATTCAAAATGTGCTGGGTGCCATTACAAAGGACAACTGCCAGACTAATTTTTTTCTGCTTTTTAATTTATGTAACAGTTTTCTTGCCAGTAAATATTTAAATTCTACTTGCTTGGTTTTTGTCTTTAAAAGGAAAGAAATCTGTCCTACTAGGTTACTAAAAGGAATAAAATGCAAATCGTTAGCGTGACCTTCAGAGATCAAGGTACCTGGAATATTTTCTGACTGCCTTCGAGGTTTTACAAGAAGCTTCACTCCTCCACCAAAAACAGCAGCCCACATTCGATTGTTCAAAGGATGAGCTGCTAATCGAAATAATTCATTACATGAATTAGTTGCAAGGGCATGTATAAGGAGACTCAGGTAGACAGCTACAACAGCTTCACAAAGTAGGATGTTTAACTTTGGTTGATCTTCATCCTGAGCTGAACTTAAGAGATTTATAAGTGAACTCACACCTGGAAAGAGAAAAAAAAGGAAAAGTTCTCTGTTAAATGAGTAAGAGTACAAATAGAAAAAAATGTTTCA
>WTXV02041009.1:0-10484 GCA_009823435.2 Nymphicus hollandicus
GGGGGAGGAAGGTGGGGGGGGGAGTGAGCGAGCGGCTGCGTGGTTCGGAGTTACCAGCTAGGCTTAAACCACGACAGTACAGAATCATTTTAAGGTAATGTGCATTCTAGTATAGTAAGAATATTAATACTAGTGAATAAATAGTTTTCTAAAACTACCGAAACAGGTATTTAATAAAGTATAGTGCTGGACTAGAACCTATTATACACTTTTTATTTAAATTCCTCTTTTAAGCTGCAGATGCTACAATTAAATTGTTTAAAATCTTGCTGCTGGCCAAAATTATTGTGCAACAATGATTTTAATAGCTTAAATAAAATTACTCTTATATTACTATTCATTCTTCTGTGTATATTTGATTACCCATTAACTATTTCACTCAGTGAAATGTACCTGGAAAAAATGAAAATAGTGCCTAGAAAATAAAATTCTATTTAAAAAATCCTACATAGATAAGTAGGTTAAATGTTAACTGACTGGCTTTTTAATTACATAGGTATTGGAAAGCAGTAAGACACAGCTGAGTAGGAATTATTTCTATTAGCAGGTTTATACTGCAATTCTCATAAAGCCTTACCTACAACTTCTTTTCTTTCCAATTCCTTGGTCACATATTGTATGCAGTGATGTGGATGCTGATACACGAGAAGACCATTTTATTTAATCAGTGATAACACAAATTAGTGTGGTGTGAGCAGCAATAGTTTTGAGGTATCAGATAAAGACTGGGAAAACTACTTCAGAAAACAAACGTTATTATTACTTGCTGTTAAATAAAAGTCTGCTAAACATCAAAGGGAGGTCTAGCAATGTACTACTACTGTCTTTTCAGACACTGGATAAACAAGTGGCCTTGACAGAAAAGGAAAGGCTTCATCTGTGTCATCATGTTAGTTCAAGATGACTGCCTGTTGGCATGTGTATGGACTTGAATTAGGCACACACATCTGCTTCTTCTCATACAGGAACCTGCTTTAAAAGAGAGACAACTTAGAGAAGGATGTCTATCAACAGACCTTTGCTAACACACTGTGGCAATGTTCAACTATTCCAGAAAGAGCAGCAGGGTGTTACACTCACTCATGTTAGAGGCAAAAGGAACACACCATACATAGAAAGCAAAGAATTGTATATTAGACCAGTTAATGTTTTAGTAATGAACACAAAAATTTAGTAGTGAGAGAGATAAAACTATTGTCCCACTTACCACAAACACACATCTGAGTATCTACCACTTCAGTGCTGAGATCACACTGCCACTAGCTATTGGGAGAAGGGAAAGGTGGTGTTTTCCTAGCTTTGTTTCTCACCCTCCTAATCAATTTCAGTTATCAAGGAAGTAAATTAATTTTCCTCTAATGAAGTATGGTTTGCCCATGAAAGTAATTGGTAAGCAATCTCCCTGCCTTTATCTCAACACATGAGCTTTCTGTTTTCTCCCCCTGACCTGCTGAGGAACAGGGGGAGAGTGAGCAGCTGGGTGGGACCTTGGCCCTTAGTCAAGGTTAGCCCACCAAAATCTACCTCTTTCATGCAACTCTTCTTTGCTATGGTGCTGAAATCACCCTCCCCTCTGGGCCCAAAGGTTGTCACTGTCAGTTGTTCTCAGGGATGTTGGGCTGGGGGATGTAACCATAACTCACCAGCACTTCATGTCCCAGGCCAGAAAGAGCCATGGAAGATGCAGCCCTCTTGGCACAGGGCCCCTGCCTCACCTCCTGATACAAAGGGCTGTTTCTTCCTCACCCACCAGATCTGTCAGGCTGTTGTTCCTGGCCAGTCAGCTGTGCTCCCCAATAAAAAAGCTGCTTCTACCAGGTGGGTGAGAGTTGCAGTAGGGAGGGGGAGAAGACGCATGTGTCCCTCTTATGGCCCTTGAAGGCTCCAATCAGAAGAAATTGAGAGTGATTCTTCAAACCAAAGATCATATAAGAAGCCCAGCTTCAGGGTTTTCTGCAGAAAGAGCCTACCCTGAAGACATCTGTTGCAACTGGGTATCTATATATGTAAGTAACAGGTAATTAGATATATATATGAAGGGATTGTTTAGAAGACTGATAAAGAAGTTCAGTCTTTCTGACCTTCATTTTATCTCATAGTATCTCAGGTTCACAGTATCATAGTATCTCAGGTTCTCTGAAATATTCTGTGTGTGGAGGGTGTAATGTTTAATATAAAATTTACTTATTTGAGGATAATTGATTTTACATGGGATTTCTGATTCAGCAGAATGATAGAAAGCATACAGAAAACACCCCAAAAAAATGTGACACTTGGCAAAATACAGCAAGTGCAATGACACAGTTCAATCACAATACCTATGTGTTTCCCATTACTGGTCTCTATAAAATGGTTACCATCACTACATTCGTGTCCCCAGGCACCAGGAAGGAATATTTGGGTTGAAGCCAGCTCAAAGTCATTGGTCTCTTTGTCCAAAGCAGTATAATCCTTTCATAAATATTACTTCACTTTCAGGCTATGAAAAGGATCATGCAATAGGCCTTTTCAGCATGTACTTGAGATGCCTTCCTTCTCAAGCTTCCTTTCAAGGTGAGTTAGTAAAATCTTCTTACAGGGTTATAGAGATTTATTTCTGCTTATTTCCCCAGCACCTCCAACCAAATAAATAATGCAGGAATATTAGTAACACTATAGAGCTAAACACAGCAAACAAGTAAGAAAACTTTGGGTATTGCTACAAACCACAGTTAACTTATTCTCAGGAGCTTTGAAGACGTTATCTAAAAAGTATAAAGAGAAATCTTTATGGGAAATAACGGGTGATATCTCATTTTATTCTGATGAATTTTTAAACAACTATATACTGTGGTAAAGACAAAAGTACAGATACTAAGAGGAAAAAAGGTGATTTTGTGAATATAATGCTGAGAAACAAAAGAAAAGGAGTTATACAATTTTTTATTTTGATCAGATGCAGTTCTACAAGTGGTTTTGTTCATCTCCATCTGCTTTTTCAGCAGTTATATCCCAGAAGATGGATTATCTAATTTAAATTCATGGAGACTGAAAAAACAGAAAGTTGTTCTTGATGTTTGATCTTGATATACGCACCAGCTACATCCCAGTTTTGTATCAAGGTAACTCAGTGACATGCCAGGTTCCTTTCCCCTTTTTCTTTGTGCTGTTGCTTTTATATTTCAGCAGGCCTCTGAATGATAGCAGAGTTGCTGCACAAAGAAAGTTGGAATAATTTAAAATGAAGAAAACTTCCATTTTAGGGTCTGCAATTGATGGCATGCATCTATTTAAAGCTACTAATCAGAAAGTAAGGAAATAAAGGAAAAGAGAAAGATAAAGGGAAACCTCTCTTCAATGGCCAGCTCAGAAGAGAGGCAATGCGGTCACCAGACTAGCATCCTTTGGGCATCCTCTCCAACACATCAGGTGGTGATGACAATGAAGATGATGGTGATGATGATGAATGATGATGTTCGTGTTTTCTCCCTAGTACAATTTCGTTTTTCATTGCGACTCTATCTAGCTCCTCAGTGGTAGTTTCTAAGTGTGTCAGAGGTGGTTGAAGCAGCTTAATTAGATGTGGATGTTGCATGCTGATTGATAGTTAAGCTTTATGTATGTATGTTAATTGGGTAATATTTATCAAATATGAAAAATTGTTACCTACTTGTTACCTACTAGGATCTATTTATTGTAATATGAATGTATAAATTAAAAGCTATAGGGTAAATGGTGAAGACATTTGAACACAGAGTTGTAGACTAAAACTACAAGCAAAAGGGTGAGGAGATAGTGGAGGAGCTGAGTGGTGATCTGTTCAAAAACTAAATGGAATATAGGGGCTTAATTTCATTGTATACAGATGGGAATCTAGTGTTTTTGAGATTTTTATGGAATTCTAACTATTCCAGGAAAGCATGGTTCTCCTATAGGTCCTACATCTCTTCTCTTAGCCCTGTGAGGGCATTTCACACACCCTATGGAATCTGAATTGTCATTTGATGTCTTTGTGTGCATAGCCAAATTGAGCTGTAGTTTTTTGTCTTCTGGATAACTATATTAACTAAAATGAGCTCTATTGTCAATTTTCATTAGTCAGAGGGAAAAAGACCATCTCTTCCAGGAGATGACACAGTAGATTTATATCTACTTAGAAGCCAGGCCACTTTTTTGAATTGCTTATTCCATGTGACTACCACACTCCACTGTCTAAAAATGGAAAATAAGGGAGTGATTCAGTACTAAACATTGGTCCTAGTGCCACTTTTGATACTACAGGGAATCCTGTCTGGTCTCCAGGCTGGAGCTGAAGAACATTGTGGTTTCCTGCAGAACCTGTGTAGTATCTGCTAGCATCATACACTTGTCTCTAATAACCTCAGCTATTTTAGGACTTCAGCTTTCTAAAAAAGTCATGTAAATTAGGGCTGCAAGTTTTATAAGTTGAAATACAGTCTAGCTGCAAAAGTAACATTCAAATGTTATAATATCTTGTTCTGAATACTTTTAATACAGAATTCCTATTGTTATTTACAAAACTAGTTCAAACTGACACCATCACACTGATGGAAAACTGACTGAAAGGCAATCAGAAAAGTTATGTAAAATTACAATGGCCAAGGAGATGTAGCCAGTATTGGTGTTTGGCCCAGTTTTATTTAGCAACTTTATTTCTGCTTTGTATGGAGGAGTAAATGCCACATTAATTAAATTTTCAGATGATATGAAATTGGAATGTATTGCAAATATAATTGTGGATAAAGAAACAATATAACAAGACCAAGGGAGGTTAAAATTATTGGCAAGAAATAAAATGATATTTAGTCTTGGGAAATATGCAAGCTGTACATCTTGGGAATAACAATTCAGAAAGACCATCTGAAGGAGGGAGGAAATTTTGTTGACAATAAAGACTAGGGGTGAAAATAATAACAAACCAGATGTGAGCTTCAAGGTACTGTAGCAACCAAAACTAAAACAACACTGAACTGCAGCAATATTTTGGGAAGTAAACTGGATATTTCTGCTTTTTTGGTATTAGCAATCAGTTATTACAACAGTGAGCAGACTGTGACATGTTGTAATGAAGGCTAGTTTAAAAAATAGAAAAATTTTGAAATTAAAAATAAAACCAATTTACTATCTGGAAGAACTAATAAGAATATTAAAGAATAAATAATCTGCATACTGTAAACTGATTATGGGAAATTGCTAATGATAATAGAAACTTGAAATTCCTGAAGGGTACAAAATCTGAAAGAGAAGAGCTGGAAAGAAAAAAATTATAATACATTTGCTAAAAGAAAAATCAAACTGCAAAGGTGACCAACATATTGTAGAATCATAGAGTGGCTTGGCTTGAAAGTGACTTTAAAGATCATCTGATTCTACATCCCATGCCGTGGGCAGGGACACCTTCCACTATACCATGTTGCTCCAAGACCCATCCAACCTGGCCTTGAAAACTTCCAGGGCTGGGGCAGCCACAGCTTCTCTGGGCAACCTCTGCCAGTGCCTCACCACCCTCTACTACAGTAAAGAATTTCTTCCTTTTGTATGATCTAAATCTCCCCTCTTTCAGTTTAGAGCCATCACCCCTTTTCCCATCAATACTTGGTCTTGTAAATAATCCCTCTCTAGCTTTCATGTAGGCCTCCTTTAGGTACTGGAAAGCTTCTAGGTCTCTCCTGAGCATTCTCTTCTCCAGGCTGAACAAGACCAACCCTCTCAGACTTGTCTTCATAGGAGAGGTATTGCAGCCCTCTGATCATCTTTGTGGCCTCCTCCAGACTCACTCTAGAAGGTCCATATCCAACAGGATTTATGCTGGGGCCCCAGAGCTGAATGCAGTACTCCAGGTGGGGTCTCAGCATATGAAGCATAGAATCATATGTCTACTTTTTAACTCTTCCTCAGTAGAAATAATTGCATGCACGCTTGTACTGGTTTTGGCTGGGATAGAGTTAATTTTTTTCTTAGTAGCCAGCACAGGGCTATGTTTGGATTTGTACTGAAAACAGTCCTGATAACACAGGGATGTTTTAGCTATTGCTAAGCAGTGCTTACACACAGTCAAGGCCTTTTCTGCTCCTCACCTCACACCACCCCACCAGCAAGTAGGCTGGGGGTGCACAAGAAGTTGAGAGGGGTTACAGCCATGACAGCTAACCCCAACTGACCAAATATTCCATACAATATGACATTATGCTCAGCATATAAAGCTGGGGAAAGGAGAAGGAAAGAGGGGCCATTTGGAGTGATGGTATTAGATTAAAAGAATATTAATTTCTTATAATGAAAGATTTTCCATTACAGTACAAGCAGCTGTGTACACAGGATTAATTGTTCTAGGGTGACTGAACTATGTCTAAATGTAGATGTTTAAGGAGATGTCTATCTCTATTTTCAGTACTTATTTTAAAGTAGGTTAATCCCTGATGGACTTCTATCGTGAAGTCCCATATTGATTGGCAGATTGTGACTAAACCTTTTATTGGCTGAGCTCTCTCACCATAGAGACCTTGTGGAAAAAACAGCCCTCTCATAGACGAAAACATTACTAATTGACCCAACTATTCAAAATCACATGGGGAGAGAGGGCTGTGAGAAAGAAGTAAGCAAAGATCTAGTTTTGTGACTAAAAGAATCTAGCTAAATCCAAAATACAGGTGTACATTGAATTTTGGCTTGAGTTCTAGTGGGTGTGTATTTTTAGCACATAATTACTAACTGTAATTCACTCTGGAATTCTGGAACGGTTTTTCGTTTGTACCATAAAGTTATCTGTGGTGGTATGCTCCCCACCCCTTGCCTTTTTCTGCTTAAGCTGTAGCCAGCAGTGGTGGTTGTGATGGCTACATCTGGCTTAAGGGCCATAAATCTTTTTCAACAGCTAGGGGCCATAGACCTTGCTCAACATCTGAGGGCTACTTAAGCATTCACCAACCCAGTATACGGCTAGTATGCAAATAGGACCATAAGTCAATCATCTTTTTCCATAAATAGTGAACAGCCCAGGGCCCACTGATTTCTCCTTCATGGCAGTGGGATGTAGGAACACCTCTCAAGGTTACTCCTCAAGGCTGAGAGATTCCTTACTGTAACAGATTCTTGGTAAATGGACAATAGCTTGCTAAACATTGAAATTGTAGCTAAATGATATAAAGGATTGAGTCTGCACATACAATCCTCTAGATATAAACCATTGACCAAGTTTGGGACTAAGTCTGGATGCAGACACACTTAAACAAGTTTGAAGTTTAGAAAGAAAGGGGGTCACCTCTGAACCTCATGATTCAACAGGAGCATCTCCCTAACAATGTTGTCTGACCCTGTCCCCTATGCAGTAAATAATCAAGTGTACTTCACCATCAAATCCTGTTAAACCATTGTTGCATTTATTACCAAACTTTGTTAAATCACTGGTTTATATCAGTAAACATATTACTACTTCTCTCTTATAAATGAAGTGCATTGCTCCAGCCACAATATCACAAATTCACAACTCTCCTAAATATATTTCCATGTCTGATAGGTATACCTTTTTAGTTTCTTACCACACCAAATCCTATTGTCTACAAGGTTTCATGTAAGGCAATTATTTTCAGTGGTCTCTCATGTATACTTTTAAAATGTGAATTTGGCAGGTTTTCAATATCATAGCAGTATATTTGGGCACCATATGTTGGCTCATAAAGATATTGAAGTGAAAATTTGATGATTGCATGAAAAAAAAAGTTGTTTTGGGTTTGTGTTTTTTTTTTTTTTTTTGTAAAGTATCTTTATAGTTTAATATAACACTGAATTTTGAAGCCCCAATCCAATTTTAGAAAAAAGCTTTTGTTTCTTTTTTTTATGGTATTCACAAAAGACAACAAAAGAGAGACAAGAGTCTTTATCCTTCATTAGAGACAAACAGCAATTTGCAAACTGAGCTTTCAATGATCCTACATTCAACAAAATAGTAGACTGACTATTCGAAATAAGCTTAGAGATGGCCTTTAACTTGTATATGGTTCAATGGAGCATTTGCTAAACACCACAAAATTTATTTGTTAGCTCTACACAACAAAACAGATACCTAAAATTGAAATAAATCTTGAAACAGAATCTGTAAATAGCAAGCCTTTGAACTGGAGGATAAACAGTTTAATTGCTGTGTTGCTTCTGCCTTCCCAACTTAACTCCTGTCTACGGAAATCGGCAGTCATTGTATAATACCTTCCCTTTGCAGCTGTTTCCAATGGCAATTTACTTGCTTGTTCTCAGCCTACCTTTTAAGCTGCTCCTCTAACATCTGTCTTACAACATAAACACAGTGATGAATTAAACCAAAGTTTTCACACTTTAATAATCCAAATTCCACTGAGCATATAGTTTTCCTGTGGCTGCTCTGGCCTATGATGGACTTGATGGTCCATTGCTGGTCCATTGATTTATTAAGGTGATGCAACTATTTTATAGGAAAAGCCATTTTCTTCACATTCCAAAGTTAAAGGGACAAAGGTGGAATAGAATATCTGTTGGGTGAAATAAATTGTAAAACACATAGTGTATGCATATCCTCCACAGTTTATTCAGTACATTCAAGAAAAACATAGAATATCTGTTATCAAAGAATAAATAATTTGGGGAAAATATTTTTAACCAGTTTGTCAAATCCTCATTCAAATAATACCATCAAAGCCTTTATAAATTTAACTTAAAGTGAATGAATTATTAGGATTACAATAGATTTCCTAGCTTAATAAACAACCATGTCACTAATGAAGTGTGAAGACAATTGCAAGGAGACATTTAATTAGATCATTTATAACTCATTAAGTAGCAAACTGCTATACCCCCTGTTGGTTACTGTTAGTGCTGAAAAGAGATAAAACAGCAGAACTGTTGTTTTACTTGTTAAATAAAGTTTACATGTTCCAAGCAGTTAGCATACATGTATCCATTTACCTAAGTAGCATCACTTTCTGCTGAAGCCTAGTTTACAGGTAATTGGAATATGATAGCTCAATACCTAGACAGTGTGCTGTTTTATGGTCTCATTTTGCAAAGTAATTGCACCTTAAGTTCAAAATATATACAGAAAAATTTGCTATGTGGATGTATAAGCAAAAGGGATCTGCTTGTCTACAATAGGATCTTTTGTCATTTGGCAAGGTGTTTTTTTATTCAGGCAAAATTAAGCCAAGGTGATACTGCCTTTTCTGACTTTGTGAGTACCAACAAACAAATATAATGAAAAGATAACTTCTACGTACTATACTTTACACTGAGAGCTTGTCAATAAGCAGATATTCCAAGTGAGGATGCGAACGAGATATCAAAAATGATCACATTATATAGTCAGGCCTTCTTTTTTTAACTTTCTGTAAGTTGCAACCTCAAATAAAAATGACAGTGAGTTAACTACACCTTAGTGGAGGAACATAAATGTGCATATTTTCAGTTTATAAGCTATTGGAGTTCGGATACTATCCATTAGTATTAATTTAGGTGACTAATTTAGGTGTTACCTCACCAAAATATTACACACTTGGCCCAGGTATGTGTGTCATTGTAATTTATATGATTACCTTATTATATCAATGGAGAAATTTTAATGTCTCTGAAAATCTGCAAAGATAGCAGCCACTTTTAAAACAGGTGTCTAAGGATTTTTACAAACCACATGGTTGATCCAGTCTGCTAAGTTAAATACCTATATCTTTTAATAAATCTGTGGAGAACTAAATGAAATACAACACGTGGGTAGTCTTTGGTTCTATGCTTCATTCAATCAAAGCAAGAAGCAAGGTGCTTTGCAGCCCAGGAGAGTATTACAACTCTAGAGACGTCCAATCATTGGTTAAAAAAGCTCAGGATTTTTATCTGCAACTAGGCATGCAAAAATCATTGATGGGTGATAAAGAAGACAGCACAGAATCTGATGTTTAAGGTACTTAACCAAGTTAGAAAATACGGATGTCTGATTCTTGCTCTGAGAGTTGTTTTTCTCTCTTTCCAGATAGGTAGAGACTATGCTTGACTAAAATATTCTTTACTTTAGTAGTTGTCATATTCCCAAGAAATGCATATGTTTAGCCTTCTTTGAGACTAAGAACTTACCATTTTCTGTATAAATGTTGGAGCCAGGCAACTCCAAATGATGAAATTAGTTGTACTTCATGGAACCTTGCAAGGTCTCTGAGGGGACTTTAATTCTCTTTCCCTGAACACCGAACAATACTAATCTCCCAGGACAGATGCTCCTGAGAATTCCTGTGCAATTAGACACCTGGGGAACCTCAGGCTAAAAAAGAAATACTTTATTCTTTTTGGATGCTAGTGAGATTAACTGGTCATGGGAAAGAAGCAAACAAGGCTGCTGTCCTGTAGAATCATAGAATACTTGAGGTTGGAAAGAACTTTAAGATCATCTACTTCTTGTCGGAGGAGACGGCCAGAGTCATGCATTCACTCAATATGAGTTAAGACACATGCTCTCTTTATTGCGCAGATAG
>WTXV02041010.1:5077-23097 GCA_009823435.2 Nymphicus hollandicus
CAAGGAAACAGTACAACTGGCTCACGTTATGCTGTCCTCATAGTGTTTGAGACCAGGCTCCATCTGAATGCAGCTCAGATGGATCGCTTAACAGAAGAATATCCAGTATGTATTATTTCCAAAATGTGTTACAGTATAATGAAAACAGATTTTGTACTATATTACTTTACATTAGCACATGGAAGAGATACTTGCTCAGGATTCACAGACAGTCTTAAGTAATGATGTGAAAAGCAAGACTTAACAGCCTCCTAATGCCAAGTATTGATTCCCAGAAGGAGGAAAAGAAAAGACAAAGAAGGATTAGAATTATGAAGAACTCAATTTCAGTTTGGAGAAGAATCTATCCAGATAGAGAAAATGAGAAAGAGAACAATGTCCCAATAGCTAGAAGCAGATCACTTGACATGACCTCCCTTTTACATCTGTCAGAGTAGACAGATGAACATACAACTACCTAAGAACATAAAACTACCAGTTCTAACTTACAAGGGTATTTATGAGACATTTCCCGTAATATTCTGGAAGGTTATAATAAAAAAGAAGGTTATTCCAGAACTACTTTATTGTTGTGCAGTATAATAAGAAAATTACTGACTTACTCAGCCTATCTGTGTGAACCTGTATTACCCCAAGATACCAGTAAGAAACTGTTGAAATCAAAGACGTAATAACCCAGTAAGTGCAGGGTCACGAAATAGTACTAAAGCAGAACTCTGGATTCTTGTGTGTAAGGGGGTTTGGATTTGGGGTTTTTGGTGCTTTTTTTTTTTTTTTTTAAACATCTTCACAGATCCACAGAATACCATGAAAACAAATAAAATCATAACCATGCAGAAATATGTCCCTCAATTTGAGATCTGTATGAGCAGTCACATATACCTCAATTTAATACCCAGGCATTTGCACCATCCTTCACTTTCTCTGCTTTCAATCTTTCAGAGTACTTCATGGGTGGAAAAAGAACAACCACCAGTAAGAATTTTACCCATCCACTTTATCACAACTGTTGGTACTATCTCACATACCTTACTAACACCTTTACCTTTCAAAAGGAGTTTTTAGAGCTGGGGGTTACAGGGTGGACAGAAAGAAGAAAGCAAATCCCATGTAGCTACTCAGCTTCTAAAGAACAGGCCTTCATCTATTAGTGCTTCTTCAAAGGCAGATGGTTAAAGACAGACATGGAACTCTGGATGAAGCAAAAATTGCTGAAAAGCCAACTGACTGGTTAAATGCTTCACTGCAGTAAAAGAATTAAGAATAGCCATGTGCCAGCCCAGAAACATTTAACCACTAGAACATGGCATTTGAGTTTTAACAGTAAGTTATGGTTTCCATAAAGATCATGGTCCTATCATTGTAAGAAAGTTAAGCTGAAATATTGTCACTAGTTCAACTGTCAACTGAATTAGGTAAATATCCGGCAAGACAAAAGGATCATTATTTGAAATCTTAGCTCACCGTGAATTTATTTCATTACCATGTCCTGTCAGGGCAAATAACCCTAATGCATGTTGATTACTTTCTCAACAGTTCAGGGAACTGCATCTGAAGGAGTCAGATGCAAGTCATCCTCCCTGATCCCTCCAAGTAGACTGGCTTAATGAAAAAAACTCAAAACCAAGCAAAAAATTACAAACAAACCAAGCAACTAAGTCCTTCCCTATAGCTAAATTATGTAATAGCAGCCTTCACCCTGGTTAAAATCTTCTTTTAAGGAGTAATTACCAGTAAAAGTAGCAGTAAATAACCACACATTTCTGCTAGGGTATGCCAACTGCACTTTTTCCGGAGTCAGACCTTTTTCAGATCCCAGTCTCTGGCTTCTCAGAGGTAGTAAGCAATTGTTTCACTAGCTTAGATACAGTGACACTGAGAACATGCCCCATTTCATAGAATTGCACAGACTTTCAAATAAATTACCCTGTCACTTCCCCAAGAGTATCAGTCATCAAATCAGATCTACACAGTACCACAGCAGATCAAGTGAACAACCATCACAGCGTTCTTCAAAGTACTTAGTTTATCTTCACCTTAGAACAGAAATCTTCAGCTGCCTGAGATATCAATTTGGTCTTAAAAGAAGACCTTTGATTCATGTCACACTGTTTAAGACTTCTTAATTTTTATCAACATTTCCAGTCAACTGGATTTTCAGCTGTCAATAATTACCTCTCCCATTCCCCGAGATTCTAGGGCAAGAGCTTGAAACTCATGATTCATCTCATCCACAGATCGAACCTGCTGGGGGAAAAATGAAAGAGTGATTCATTAGTCAAATACATTTTCAAAAGTTGAGTTTCTAATGCTCTGCAAGATTTCTGACAACTGAAAGCACACACAAAATTTGCTACTTAATCTCAGCAGAACAAGAGTTTAGATTTCCTAACAAATAGTTAGTGACCAATTTTATGAACCATGCTAATATAACAACATGCAGGAAATCCCAAAAGACTTCAGAATTTTCGTCTTTTTAGCCTTCATTTAGCCAAATGAATATCACTCACTATGGAACCAATATTACACTTGCAACAAACAAACAAAAAAAAAAGAACAGTGAAATTAAAGACCTGGGCATACAATATCCTTTGGAAAGGAGATGAGCCATCACACACAATGTTACTGAGTACATTCAGCAAACAAAGAAAAGCTCACAAGACGGGTCACAAAAGCTAGTAGCAATGTGTTGCTTTTAAAATCTACTAACTGATTGCATTATCACAGCCTCTCACGCTTTCTTCCAGGAAATAGCACTCCTCCTTCTCTGTGTGTTGTCTTTGTTGTAAATATGAAAGGTATATTACTGAAGCAAGAGCTGCTGTTGCAACAAACCACCTCCTTCTCCACGGCATGCAGACACAATGCACTGGGTGCATTCTTTCCTGAGAAAATGGTTTCCACAAGGAATTTTCAAAGCCATGACAAGCTTAGAAAAACAAATATAAAAAGGCAATTCAGAGTTGTTTCTGCCCTTCTTTCTCAACAGTGAGATGCAGCAGGGTGAAATGGTGAAGTTATGAAAGTTCAAAGAAACTAAAAGTTTCCCTCCCAGTACCAGTCTCTCTGGAGGAGTTAATTTCCCCTAGTAAACCCAGCTGCTTAACTTAACAAATAAATCAAAATTAAGTTACTCCATACCGCTAACACATTAAGATCACTCTTCAAACAATACTCAAATACTAGGCAAAGAAACAATCTTGCATCTTTAATATTTTGGCACAAACAACTTGTTGGAAAAGTGTTAATTATCTGTCAATAGATGCTCTATTCTCAAAATTCTACTCTCAAAATACTGTTATTGCCCCATAATCATTATAAGCCATTAACTTCAGAGGCTGAGCGCCTCTGTACTTTTGAGAAAGAAATTTCACAGCTCAAAGAAACATTCCTTCAGAAAGAGCAAATATTTTAGTTAAGATGGATAATAAAAACAATTCCCAACAATTTCAGTGCAAATTTAGTTCTGGTGAATTATGGGGGGGTGGAGAGAGAATCAACACCTTTGACCTTTTTTTCAGTGATGCTGACATTTAAGACAATTAGGTTGATTTTAATCTTCTAAAAACTGAAAGCAAACTTTTAAAGTATCCTTAAAACAGATTTTTCAAACAAATTAAAAAAAAAAGCTTATAATTAATGTGAAAGAAGCTAGGGTTTGGTTTTTTTAATTAGCTCCACAGGATAATAAAACCTTTGTGCAGGCACATAGAAAAATTAACTCTAGAAGAGGAATTATTTAGAAAAATGAGAAATTCAAATTTTGAAGACTTCTGAATTTGAATATTACAGTTTCCGATAACACAATTTCTTCTATAGGTGGCTGAGTTGATAATCTTACCATAAGCCACTGCCTCTGCTGAAGTCATGCACTTTAGTTTCAATTACACTCAAACAGTAAATTAGGTACTTCTGTCTCAAAAGGTGGCTTTGGTCTCACAGTATCTCTAAACACAATTTGTAGCTAAACCTTGCCAAATTGTATTTACCATAAACACTACCCAACTCAAAGTTAGATAAAAAAAAACCAAAACAACTGAGCCTGAAAGATGTGTATGTTTTTCAGTTGTGGGGTTTTTTTTTGGGGGGGAGGGGGAAGAGTTGTTTGTTTGGGCTTCTTTGTGTGTATTTGGAGGGTTTGGGTTTTTTTTTGTTTTGTTTTGTTTTCTTTGTTTATGGGGTTTTTTGGTTGGGTTTTCTTTGTGGATTTTCTTTCCCCCTTTCCTCCCTCTTTTTTTTTTTTTTTTTTAATTGTTGTTTCTGTCTTTGGTTGATTGGGTTTTGGTTGAGGTTTTTTGTTGGTTTATATGCTGCAAGACCTAATAACAAATGCTTATTTTTCACAGTTCAGTAAAGTTCAAAAACATGGCCACACACACTTCCAAGTCTCTAAGACAAGACAATACAAGAATCAGGGTAACAACACAGCTACTGCATTTTCCCCCCCCCCCTGAGCAGTTCAATCAGCTCTTAAGGAACTGAAGTTTCCTGAAACTGTAAATAAACTTTAGTATACCAAACACTCATTTTGCTCACTGGCCCCTTTCTTGCAAAGAGCAAAGAGAGCCTCGATTCCCATTTCCATAAAAAACAGCAGCCCACAAAATCCTGCCCCATGTCATGAATATGTGTTTCACAGATAAGGTTACAGACTGGAGAAAGGCAGCACTAGTATCTTCAGGTCTGCTCTCTTCAGTGCTAGACCTATCACTACAACAAGAGAAGAAAACATCCAGAATGACAACCAAGCTAGATCTACTACATATAGAGACATGCCCTTTCCCTCAAAGGGAAACTTGGCTACCAGAAGTTTTACTTTATTTCAGTGCCAACATTCACCTAATTCATATGCTCCAGAAATAAACATTTTCAACACAGACTTTTTTTACCTCACATTCAGAACAGCACCAACAAAATATCTCTATTTTTATTCATTCTCTATTATGTGGAATAATTCATAAGTCAGAGAGGCCTATGAAACATACTGCTCAACATTTACATTCTTCCCCTGGTTTTGGTTGATTACATTTTTTTGTTGTTTTCTCTCCCCCACAATCACTCTGACAATTTCTCTTTCTCCATTTACCACCTACCTGCTTTGGGGATTAGTTGCTAGATCTAATCTTAAATTTCCAGTTGAACACTAATAAGCCTTTCCAAATAAGAGAAACTGACAATGCTTTCAAACTTTTGATACACATCAGATCATTCCACAGGGCCCCCAAATTACACACAAATGGATACTACACACAGTCTTCAGGTATAACAGTTCCTCACACACCACTGTTAAATAGACAGAACAGCTTAAGAGTACCCATGAACTTGGTTATCATCCTGTAAAAGGTTTTATTCAGAAGCAGTTTTTATTCTTTTTCTATGCACCCATCAACTGAACTGGGTAAAAAAACACAGCAGCGAGACCAATAGATTTGATACAGGCAAAACAAGAAGGAGAAACTGGTCTGGGGCAAGGTGGAGTAGAAGTACCTGCTTAGTGGCAACTAGATGATAAACCAGTAACACGAAACCATGTCCTCACATAACTCAGGACAGAATTCTGCAGGCAGACTGTTGACTGGAGAGTCATCTAGGATTACCACAAGAAACACTGCTTAAAATAATACCCATTTCTGGCATCCAGGCACCAGGTTCTAGGGACAAATACTCTCTCCAATAACGCTGCATCCTGCTGGAAGTAAGCTTCTAACCATTTTCTTGCAAAAGCAAAGATCTGCCCTTTTTCTGAAATAAGAGTTGGAGAAAAAATAAGAACAAAAATAAAAAGAGAAATATAATAATTTTATAGATCAGAAGTTAAAACAGCTGAGCAGAAAGCAGGAAAAACATTTTCTCCAAATCTCATCCCTCTCCTCCCAGGTGAATACCCCAACACCATGGCAAAGAAAGGGAGGACACACCTTGCAGCTCAAGCTGCAGTACTTGCCCAGAAATTCAACACAAACCACTTGGTAATTACAGTACTGTGACTGTAAAGAAAGGGAAGCTGCTGTTCATACTGCAAATCCCCCAGCTTTTTTTATTTTACTGAATGACTTTAACGCAAAATACCTTTCTAGTAGTTTTCTTAAGGCGTGGCCCTTCTGCAGCATTTATCTTATGTATATTATATAAGACTATACATTATTACTATATACAGAAGACTTCTTATTAGCAAGTGAAACTAATGTAAGAACACAAAAGTGCTTATATTTTAAAACACAACACACCAATTCTGCCAGCCCTCCATTAAGTTAAACACTGTCTTGTGAAGTCATGCCAAACATTCCACTAGATACTAAAAAAAACCCTGAAAACCCCAAACAAAACCCCCAAAACATTTCACATGGGTAGCCACCTTGAAACTGCTAAATAATATTTTAATACAAATTAAAACATTAGACACAAATCTAGTAGAGATTTCTAACAAAGGACAATAAGAGAAACCTAGACAAGCCTGAACTGCAAATCCCCAAAGCTCTACTATGAAATACTGAAGTTCAGGGCTTTATACAGAGATTTCTTCTCTAGAATATTTTGCCAAATTACCTACAATGTCATTATTTTGGTTTAGAAGCCAGCCAAGAGTGCATCCAGATAACAAAAGCTGTTGAGCAGTTGAACAGACAACTACTGGAATCACAACGGAAATGCTTTGTATACAAGTCGGTTACAAAACACCAAATATTTGGTGCAATGTTTTAAGAAAACAAGACATTCTATTAAAGCCACCTTTGGCTAGATGCATCACCTACTACCAAACTGGTTAATCAAAGCTGCTGTTCCCAAGTAATTCAAAGTCTACAGGTATGCTGCATTTTGAAAAGGTGGTAACATTTTCTGAGGACCATATGGACAGTAATGCAACTACAGACTTAACCAAATACTCCAGAATGTCCAAGCTCCTTAAGCAGGCTGAATAAACAAGGTGTTAGGCATTTCTGACAAAACAGTCAGGTAACCAGTTTTAAGTTCTAAAACATATTTCCATGGTTATAATCCCAAAAGCATAACATTTGCCCCCAGTAAGTATTCAGCAATTTTCACTGAATTACAGCGTACTGCACCCAAGTCAAACTTTCTGCAGTTAAGTAATTCTTCATCCCTTTATTTTAGGCTTCTTAACTCATTACCAGGTTGAGCTATACTTTTGAACTATATGACCCTTAATACATTCAAACACTCTAACAAAAGAAATTTAGTTTGTCAGTTTAGTTGAACTGGCTAAGCCATCACTCTGGATCTTCACATTCTTGTGTTTTATTTCCTGGAACTGTATTTTGTATTGTGGTTTGAGAAGCAATCCTACCAGCGCTGAGGACACCAACAATGAAAGAAATCAAATAAGCAGATTTCAAGGTAGGGATTCTGCAGCATGTAGCAAGGAGGAAGGGGGGAAAATTATATATACTCAGCAAAAACACTGTCTAGTCTGCTGAAAAAGTCACAAAGAAGCAAAGTGATCCTAAGAGCTGACACTTGTATATACAACACTGACCAAATGTTTTGCTTGCTTTTTTTTTTTCAGTCTGAGTATCAGTAATCTGGAAGCATACACACACAAGAATTTCCTAGGTTTTTATCAACAGCATATATATAAATATATATATATACATATATAAAAGTTATGCTGGATAGCATCTGACAAGTTACTGATTAGTTTGGAAATTACAGTTCTACTTGCATATACTTGTCTGCCAACAGACCATACAGAACAAGCCTAACAGGACACCACCTTCTGTGAAGAAAAGTAGAAGAAAATGACCTTGCCACCTGCTTCAGAGCTACATGATGGTTCATGGGCATAACAAAATTCAGAACCTTGGGTTCTGTTCCCAGCTATGGACTGAAACATGATGTAATAACTAGGTAACTGCACTCTTCCCTCACGTTAACTTCCATCTTCCTTGCACAGGAAGACACATAAAGTGCCTTACACAGGCACTTTATGCCTGTCTTCCCACCCAACAAGCTCAAGCTTTGCCCTACAAGTGGCAGAACTGTCAGCACAACTTTTTCTAAGCTACTGTCATGTGTTCTCAAGCTCAGGATTTTAATCCTGACAATCAAATGCTGGCAGAATTACCAGCCTTGCATAAATTAATAATAATGTGTCTGTACTGAAATCAGATTTTGTAACTATTTATAGCAGTTCCAGTGCTTGCTACATTTGAAGAGCTAAAGTGATGCATTCCAACGTAAATAGGGCATATAGCTTATACTACATAACTTAGCAGGTTTCTCAAAGTCTTTTAATTGTGAAAGAAATTATCCACTCAGAAGAGTTTCTGAGAAATGTACAGAACAGGAAGTTGAGGCAACAGATGTTGCAGAAGTTTGTAAAATAAAAGTCTAGAGAAGAGACAGCTGATAAAAAGTTCATATATAATTTTACAAAATAGAAGAAAAATCCCATGAAAACTTGGCCAATGAGTTTATATAAACAGGAAATCATATATACATACAAAAAAAAAAAATCAAAAAACCAAACAAAACCCCCAACAATTGATTAAAATATTTATCCATACATTTGTAGCTTATTATTTATATGAGCTACAAGAAAAGATAATTCTTCAAACAAAAGGGGCTGACTGGTCTTTCAGTGCTTGTAAGTCAAACTGATTTCATGCAAGGAAGTGTATAGGTTTTATCTTTAACGTGAAATAGTTTAGGTGTAATCCCATCTAGTTGCATAAATACACCACAAACAAAACAGGAAGATACTAAATATATTCAGAAGTTTGAAAACAAAGCTGTGAAATGAAACTTAAATTGCAGTTCTTGTCTAAACACGATTACTTCATTGGTGCCAATTACTTAAAATAGGTACATGACATATCTCTTCTTTCTTATTTTAAAACTGTACACTTTTCCTGTTAGGCTAGTCAGATAGCATCACCTTCTTATAAGACAGTAGTATGTGCTACTGATCACTTAACAGAAATTTAGGTAAATTCATGAGACAAATTTCTAACCTTTATTGTTCCGTTCTACACTGAAAGGCTTTATCAATGAGAAATAACACTCTGCAGCTACTTCTATAAGGAAGTGGGACATTAATTTGCTGCACTGCTGCTTTGAGACATCAGTCCTCATTACTTCATCATTAGCTCTTAGTCGAAAACTTTATTAAGTTAAAAAACTTCACAAAGAAACTTAAGTGCTCTCTAGACAGTATGCTGTTAAAAAAAGGCTTAAAACTTTGCCTTTTCTGAAGATGAACACTCTGTATAAACCCCAAATTTATCTACACAAGCAGGAACTAGGGACAATTTATCTCAGTACATATTGTAATGATTAATGAAATGCAACTTTCATTCTAATAGAGAGTCAGCAAGCTTTTCTTGTATGTGTTAACAAGAATTGGAACAACTGGAATGTACAGGCCTAGAATCAAGTATAAATTTCCATAAGTTAACTTTCTGCACTGCAAGCAACACTTTTTTGCTGATGTGTTTTCTATATATAAATACACACTATATCTAAAAATATAAATATATATATATATATAATCACTTTTCTTATTTGCTACCAGAGAATCTGAAACAGAACATCTCCCTACCCAAAAAGTAAAAAAAGCAAGCTTTAATTTTTCGTTTCAAAAATTATGTATTTTAATACCACCTTAAAAATAAGGTGATTTTAAAGAACCCCATGGAACATAACCGCTTAAACAGTGTAATTTATACCAAGAAAAAGATTTTGTACAGATGTATACACACACCCACACTTCCCACCCCTCCCCATTAAAAGCAGGGCTGAGGAAATAACAAGTCACATTGACAGAATTTCCAGGAAACTTTTATTTTATGTTACTGTAAGCAGTGACATCAGAGAGAAGACTCCCAGCAGTTCTGGATATACAGAAATCCCTTCTTCAGACTATTTACTTTCATTTTCTTTACTCCTGAATATGGCAGATATATTTACCATAACGTTCATTTGTAAAGGATTTTTCAAGAACACTAGATGCAAACCCTGAAGTTCCAACAGTAATTCTCTTGCCCAGAAGTTTCTAGCATTGTGACTTCTCCCTTGCAGTCCAGTACCCTTTGAATAAGCTCTGCTTTGGTTTTTATTTCTCCTCCAGCAGGCAAGAGGAAACCAGGGAATATCAACAAAGTCTGATCTTTGAGAAGACGGTGCTAAAGCCAGAGATAAAGGAACTGAACTACCTAGTCTTTGGGTAATTAACTGAATCACAGGAAGTACAAAAAAGAAATTCAGAATTCTTAAGACTTCTCTTTCCACTGTAACTAGTTGTTCTAAAGAAAGCTACTGCTAAAACACACAACTTGTCTGTATCACCAGCATAAAACGCCAGTGAAAAAAAACCCATGAAAGTTTCAAATATATGCCAGTGTGCTTCAAAACCTATCTTGATTCTCTGAGTCTTTAAATTCTGTATAATCTCAAGGTCAGCCAGAAAACAGTAAGGCACGTTTATTTTAACGTATGTTGAAAGAATTACTAAAGGGAAGCATATGTGTTTTCCACTTATCTGTCTACAGCAGAGGAACAGACACTTAGAGAAATTGCTGTTATCAGTTTTTTCAGCTGTTTTCTAAGGATGTTCTCTTTGGACAATATGTGTACTTAAACTAATCATAGATATCTACAACTGCCTAAAAGCTGAAACAACCCCCGCCAACTGTAAAAAAAAAAAAACAAAAACAAAACAACAACAACAACAACAAAAAAACTAGAGAGACCATTTCTAATTCAATAAACCTCACTCCCGATTCAGTAAGAGCAGCAGCTCAGTCTTAGACATTAATATCTCATTAAATGTTGGTCAGCATAGTCCTTCAAAAGAAGCAAAAAAAAAAAGTCCAAAATAACACTAAAGTCTTTTTATTGATGACAAAGTACTGGAAATAAAGTGGGCTTTACAATTTACAATTCAAATTGAAGCAATAAAAGCATTGTAACAAAAATTAGTTCAAAGATTGACATGAATACATCTGTGTTACAATGGATTTAAAACCAAATTTGTCAACCTTTTCATGTAAGAAGTGAAAAATTTAAGAGCAGTTATATGTGAAAGCAGCTATCAACATAAAGCCAGCAGAACTTACGGTAGGCAGAAGCACGATCTGTGAACACCCCCCCCCCCCATTTGAATTATCATCTAACAAAATACAAGAAGGTCATCTTCTATGATCTTACAAGCAAAATATCTGATTAGATGTCTAAATTCCAGGTTATTCGTTATCATCCAAAATAAAGTATTCCCTCAAACATGCTGTCCCTTTGCTTCTGCTCACATATGTACCCACCACTCTGCTTTACTCCCTGTGAATTCCAAACTCCATTGTTTTCACTGAAGAGAAAAAGTTTTCACATAACTTCCATTACCTTCAAAGACACACAAGGGCCCTCATAACCCTGACTTTAATGCAAACTGCACCAAACCAAGGTAGTTCAGAAACTCATCTGTGTAATAAAGCAGCGTCAGACATTTTCATATGCTCCAATATTAATAAGATAAAAAAAATAAAGCAAACTATATTCGAAACCTGCAGTTAAGAACTTGCTAATTAAGCAAAATAAAAAACATTGACCCAAATTTTTAATATTTTTATTTTCTTGACATCCTGAATAATAACAAAAAGTGACTAAGAAAATATGAAGAAATGTACTGCAAAGGCTGAATGCCTGAATGACTACATGCAACCATTTTTCCCCCAAGCTTACTGGTTCCCATCACCTTATCCTGGCTGTCTCTGCAAAACTCACCTAGAATGCCTAAAACAAGTTCTAGCTCTGGGACAAAACTCCACAATCACATAATAATCATGTCTGGAATGAGGCCTTACAGTGCCACCTAAAACCTGGAGCACATGGGAATAAAATGCAAAGAAACTTCAACTGGCTCCATAAGGTTTGTCCCTGGTTCTCATTACACCATGCTCCAAGGTGCATGAATGTGTTGACTGCTTCCAAACCCCTTTAACACCAGAAGCAGCGCTACCATTCAGATTTATGCTGCCACCAATAATTCCTTGCAGACCTGACCCAACTCTGCATTGAGCTGCTGCTACACAAGCATACAGGATAATTTATCTATAGGTAAATCACAGATAATGCATAGGTGACCACATGCTATTAGTTTTGCTGTAGCATCAAAAGAGTCTCCCTATGCTAATTACTGAATAAGCACTAAAGTATGAACAAATCTGCTTCAAAGAACCCTCAATTTAAGATAAGACAAATAACAAAGATCGATACAATGAGAAACTGCATTGGTAAAGTAGGAATAAAGCAGTTGTTCGCATTAAGACGCTCAACAGTGCATGAGTGCCAGGTATTTGGAGACATCAAGGTAGGCGAAAATGTAAACACCACTCAAGAAGTATGGCAGAAAGCGTATTTGTGAAGAGGCTTATTAATGACACAACTAATTCTATAATCCAAAGAGGGAGTAGCAATTCAGAGTTTGGCAGCATACGAGACAATATGCAGTGGGTAGAGTGGTCAAGTATCTCATGAGCTAAAACTATCAGCAGCAGTTCAAAATGCTGGTGGAAAGGTCAGAAACAATGCAGATACACCAAAACAGCAAATATGATTGAAAGGGGCAGGTGATTAAGGAAGAGCCTCTGAATAACAGATTTTACATGGAACAAGATTGTTTGCACAAGTCAGGTGACTGCAATTACTCTCCTTGTCCTGACAACAGTTAACTTTAAGATGTCTATTCCATCCATGCACTATATATTTGAAACTACTAAAAATACAAATCAAGTACCTGCAGAATTCAACACTGTAACTTTCTTCTCCAGTTACGGACATGATTTAAAGTATATCACAGAAAACACCTTGCAGTATGTCACAAAGTACTCCTTTTTAGCTATTTCAAATTAAAGAAAAGGGAAAGACAGACTAGTTACCGCCTCCCTGCCATGTTTGCTGCCAGAACTGTGTCACAAGTAGGTAATATGTCTCAAGTATGCAGGTTGCAAGACACTTTTAAATACACAAAAAGCCACAACCTTAAAATTCACCTGAAAACCCTTATGATACTTGCTTCAAATTATACAGCACTAATACGATGGGAAGAACTTCACCAAGAACTTAAGGTTGTTTTAACAGGGCATACAGCATTTTCCAAAACAGGAATCAAATGCTGCCCCCCACACTGTTCCCTAACCACAATGGAAAATCCTTCCTAAGATTTCTCTTCCTAGTTCGTGAGGCTTGAAAAGTTTTACTAATTTGCAAGTTTGAGAAGTTGCTTAAATCCTTTGACATTTGTAATGTGGGGTTCTAGTTAAGTGAGTCAAAATGCTACTGTCATTAACTGAGGGAAATATCAAAAGAAAAATAATAAGACCACTGCAAACTTAAACACAGAAACACAACACTTAGAGCAAAGTTGTTACAGAACCTCGACTGCCCAAACAAAAATAAATTCTCTTCAGAACAGCTTCAGATGGACATTAACTTCTCAGGGAGAAGGAGCTGTCAATCTTCTAAGATAAAACTTAAGCTTTGACTGTGACAGAGTAGCAATTAAACGAAAGTATTTGTGTGCTGCATAGGTGCTGAGCACTTGAAAAAATCTTAAGAGTATCTATTAATAAAAATTATTTTGAAAGCACTATAAAGTAGTTATATTTCACAATTATACTTTATTCTTAAATTTAAGAAAAAGTTGCAAAAAAAAAAAAAGGAAATCAGAAACTATGGACTGCAAGCTCACTTAGATTTCTAGGGACAGTTTTAAGTACAATCTATAAAAGGAAGATCTGCTGATTCCGAAAATGCGACTCTCACTGTAAGGTCAGGAAACAGATTATGTTGTTCCCAATTTGAATGATGAGATTATGTTCATTGTTCCAAGGGATGGCTACATGACTGTCAGGTCTCATATGGGAAAATTATTTCCCAATTCCCACTGCACAAACATAGTAGCATATCTTATTTGAACAACAAACAAAACAACCTTATTGTTTAAAATCAATACAAAATGTTTGCTAAAAATTTACCGGTTTATCCTGGAGGCAACGATGTTAAGTATTTGCACATTTTATTAGCTTAATAGCATCCATACATTTTCTCATAGCTATATTAATTCTAATGGATCCCCATGGAAGTCATGCTGAATACTTGCAAAATACCTGATACACAGTGCTTCTCCTCCATACCACAGAAGTGCCAAAATGCTCTTGAACTCAATAAGATTCTTTCCTTTGTTCTCTCCATCCCTCAAAAAAAGAATTTTTCTTTGTTACAGCAGAAGCTTATATTCCCAAAACTTCTGGAGAAGTCTGTAAATTTAACAGCAACTGCAGCTCAACCCAAGCTTTGTGCAAAGACACAATTCACATTCTTTTGTTTATAGCACAACTATCCTTCCCTGATGGCTTTGAAAAGGCTGCTACAGTCACAGCATTTCTCTGGCATTCTTTTGCTTATCAGCTCTTGCTTCTTCAGGATCTGACAAAGGCTCTGGCATACCTACCTGCAGGGACTCTAATGTTTTCACCATTAGTTCCTACTTTCTTCCCCTCTCTACTGGAGACAGAACAGAAGGAGCAAAAAACATGTTAAAATTCATAACCTGATATATTTATCTTAGACTGCTGAAGTGTTTAAGTACCTTTGCCATGAGGAAGATAGGGCAGATAGGGGAAGAGACAGGACAAACAGCTTGGGCAATAGCACACTGTTGTAGCCCTTTGCTTCAGCACATGGGAAGAACATTTGCAAGTGCTCTGACATCCAAGAAAATGTATCCTGAGCTTCCTGAAAACCTCATATCCAGAACTCCAAATATTATGGACTGACTCCTGATCACTAAGCCACTAGATGATAATTCACAGCACTTCTGTAATGAAGAAGTGCCAAACAGAACACTAACCTATCTGCTGCCCCATGGGGTTATTAACAAAAGGATGATACCACAGTGGACAGTGTCTTCCTCAGGTGCTGTGCTGCCAAAGAGCCTCTACTGAGTTTTTTGGTCTTGAGGGAACAAAGCAAAACAAGCAAACAAAAAAAAAAAAAGGGTCATAACCCCCAAGTACTATAGTTTTTATACTTACTTCAGTATCCTTTATAACTCTTTTCAATATTAAATATTTTAACATAAGATGAATGACCCAGGGGACGGCTATTTCTCAATTAAGAATTTATACTTAACCCTGTCAGTGACTAGACGCTCACTGCTGTTTTAACATGAAAGGTGACTCTAATGAAACACTTTTGGCTTTGGCATCCTGTATTGAGGAGCTGAGTATGCATTACCTTTCATCTGAGAGTCCAAAGATTTTTGATTATCATCTCTCATGCAAATGAGTGTTCCTCTAACCTCTGCCTGCTCTCATGCTGCCAATTATTCTGTACAGCCTCCCCCTATGCTAGCAAAGTAGTTCAACCTCCCCAAGTTTTCGCCATACAAGTGACTGTTGTCCACAATTTCAATTTTCTGTTGCTACAGCTGAAGCAACCACAGCAGAACAGAGATAGAATATTAATATTAACAATACCACATATTTCTGTGCCTCTTAGTCTGCAATGCTCTATGAGCCAATGATATCAGTTTTGAGTCAGAGTGGCTAGTTAATTTAGACACCAACATGCCAAGCATTACACATCAGTAATATTTTTCCATCTCAACAAAGTATTGAATTCCATCCAACTGCACTGTTTGAACTTCCTGCTCTTCTCTTAAATGTGTGTGGCACCTGAAATTTTTCTATTGCAGTCCTGGTAATTCCCAAACTAGCACACGTTAAGCCTCAGGACTACCAGGGAACTCCAGGATAACCCACTTGATCTTTCCTTGTGCTACCAATGGCCTCTAATGCTGGCATGTATTAATACAGAATAGCAGTATTTTAGTTGGAAGGGATGTTCTAGTCCAGCTGCCTGACCACAAGTTAGGCATGTTATTAAAGGCACAAACTGCTTTCCAATTATTGACGCTTCACCGATCATTCCCACAGATCTCAGCAATTCCTTAGGAGGGACAATGACAAGCAATTCCTCAGTCTTTTAACTGGAGTAAGAATTAGGTACTCTACTAGACAAGTAATTATCTTTACTAAAGACTTTGTCTTGCCTTGTGTTAATAAGATGCTCAGTTCTTCCAAAGACATTTCAGATGACTTTCACAAGACCAAGACATTATTTCCCTAGCCTTCCCAGGAATTTGTTTCTTGGAATTAATCAAGTATATTTATTAACTTCTTATTTGGTTATTCAACTTCTTTAGCACTTCAACTAATTTGAAGATTCTTCAAGATCTATCAGTGATTCCAGCCAAGTTAGTATGTTCCTCTTAAATCCAAATTGCTCACAACTCTTTCTATGTATCACTCAGAGACAGTCAGTCAAAAGTATCAGGTATCTTCTGGCACAGAAGCAAATACATGTTTTTTAAATATTCTGTATTTACTTGAATCTACCTGTTAAGGCCTCAGGCTTACAAGAGTTTCTTGCTGGACAACTAGTAGGGTTTCACAAGATAACTTAAGCAATCCTTGTTTTTCAGTATATGAACATTTCTTATTATTTTTGCTTGAAAAAATCCTTGCTAAATTTAGTTTTCCATTTCTACATTTCCTCTTTCTATACATTTTAAATTCTTACCGAATCAGTGGGCTAGAGCTCTATCACCTTCACAAGAAACAACAGTTCAGTCTTGCTATATCTAAAACGCCTTTTTATTGCTTCGGCAAAGTCTCACTTTCTTTGCACTATAGCAAGCTAAAAGTTATGTAAAATCCATAGTTTTAAGATACGCTTGGATAACATACATAGAGTCAAAGATATCAGTATCTTCATTTCGAACTGGCTGTCCATGGTCCTGCTTCAGCAGGGTGGGTTGGACTACATGACCCTTCCCACCTCAACCATTCCGTGATATTTATCTACTATACTTGCTTCTATCAATTTTCTTTCAGATTTTTCACGAAATGCATAATAAAATTCTATCTTTCATATATTAATATACACAAACAAAGCTGCTGATTAAGACATGGATCTGATTACCACTGGGGATGGAAAGCAGGCAGCAGAAGAGAGATGCAACTGTTACTCAGCAGTTACTTATCTGTGAGTAATTTTATCTATGCAACCTATCAGCCTCGGGAAATGCTAGCGACAATCGGCACTGTTGCCTGTGTAACTGACTGAACACTAGCAAGAATAACCCAACATCTTCACACTCACAAGTGTGACCAGGTAGACAAGCAGAATACTGCAGAATTTTATACTTACAGAACTGCTTTACAATTTGTGTGTAAGTGTAATGCAGAATGTGATACAGCATGAAGCAGGATGTCAGGGGAAGAGCTGCTTGTTTTTCCTTTAAAATGCTATGTAAATCAAAGTAAGAGAAAGAAAAAAACAGATAAGAGTAAAATTGGAAAAAAATGCCAAAAGAAATTAAAAAATGAGAAAAAACACATTAAGAAAAAAACAGACACAACAGATATTCCTGCTTTTAAGGTCAGCAAATGTTGTTTATTCACATTTGCTACAGTTTTTTAACGCATTCTATGTGTCTTGGGCTTGGGAAAGTGCAAAAAGTTCCTCATGGACTTAAATGTGACATGTTACATGGGTCTTGGGGAAAAAGCCGTTCCTATCTCAAATTCAGAATGAAGTTTTTAAAAGAAAAATTAGGGAGCTGTATCAATTAAACATTTGGGGGTGAAAGCTTAAAACAGATTTTTTTTTCTAGGTTACTATCCACAAAAAGGCAAAAGTTAAGCTTTGATCTACACTTAATTCTACTATCTCTACCTTACCTGAAGAAAATTTTTTTACCTGCAAGTATAACAAGTAAGATTGTGTGCTAAATCCATATTACTTCTCATAAAGCCTACCAGAAGTTAATCCCTTTTCAAACAAAACCATTTGCTTTACATAAATTCAAACCTAATGATTTGATGGTGTTCTGATAAGAAAATAGGTACTCAGATATATGAAATACTTATGCAAGTTAAAGGAATAGTTCAAACTGAACATCTCATAAATGAAACCACATTAAATAATTTTATCTGCTTTAA
>WTXV02041012.1:11447-36502 GCA_009823435.2 Nymphicus hollandicus
AATCTAAACTTCCCCTGTTTCAGTTTGAACCCATTACCCCTTGTCCTATCACTACAGTCCCTAATGAAGAGTCCCTCAGCATCCCTATAGGCCCCCTTCAGATACTGGAAGGCTGCTATGAGGTCTCCACAGCAACCTTCCAGTATCCCAAAATCCCCAAAGGAAGAGCTGCAATACAGATCTTGTGGCTCAGCTTACTCATTTTGCCTTTCTGCCCTCAGGTGAACTCTTTACCTGCTGAGAGGATCCAGGAGATTCAAAAAGCCATAGAGCTCTTCTCTGTAGGTCAAGGCCCTGCCAAAACCATGGAGGAAGCCAGCAAAAGGAGCTATCAGTTCTGGGACACACAGCCAGTGCCCAAACTAGGTATGTACAGCCCCTTGCTGGTTTGTGCTCCCTGGGAGAAGCCTTATGGTCCCCAGGCTGCTCAAAGAAGCCTGAATTAGCTGGTCTCTGGGCAGCAGGTGAGTCCCTGGGTGGGTTTTCATTGCTGTCCTATGTGGGCTTCAAAGGTATCAGTGATGCTTGTCTCCCATTCAGAATCATGGACTTTCAGCCCTGCCACTGGAAGGCTGTGCAGGTGGCTGGGGTGGTCAAGCGGGACGAGGAGCCATTTCAGACACCTGATTTGATGCCTCTTGTGTTTGGGCATTCCTTCATTTGTCTTTAGCCCTTGAATTGGGTCTCCAGAGCCCTCTGTGCCCAAGTTTCAAGTACAGCATTGTCAACCGCCTTCTTGCCAAGTCCTAAGGACTTGGCAGCTGTGCCTTTTCTGAGAGTTGAAGCTTCCAGCAAGGGGTCCTTGGTGAGGAAGGTGACTCGGCTTGAGGTAGGGCCAGTTGCTCAGGGAAGCAGGTCCATATGCTGAGCTGCCACATCTTTGGTTTTCTGAGCTCACATCAGCCTCTGGCCTGGGTAGGTGCTGGGCTGAGCCAGGAGAGGGGAGACACAAACCTTGAGAGCATGTGCATGCCCAAGCTGCCATGCACATCTAAAGATGAGAAATCCCTTCTCTTCCTCCCCTCTTCCCCCTGCAAACAGCCCGCCTGTTCTTCCCAGCTCTAGGCTTTGCTCCAGCCCTTTCTCCAGTTTGCTCTTGACACCATCAGCTCCATCAGAAGTGGTGTATTGTCAGTACCAGGCCTTGCTCAGGGTGGCAGGAGCTCTTGGCAGCTGAGCACATCTGCAAAGCAGAGGGGAGCCCTGCTGCTAAGCTGCGTGGCTGGAAGGTGCTCCTTCCCAGCCTAGTTGGATCAAGTCTGCGGTGCTCCTGGGGTGCCCGGGGTTGCTTTGCTTAGTCTCCCCCAGCAAAATCCATGTGGAGCTCAGGAGAACTAGTAAATGAGCCCAAGCCCATAGTTTTTAGTTTTACCCATAGCTTGTCATGGCTTCAGTAATTTCCTTGATGGGGCAGTAATTTCCTTGATGGGGCTTCAAGTCTCTCTTCCTACAAATACAAACTGTGTTTGATTACCTTTGCATGCTGTCAGCACCAGGCTGAGGCTTTCTTTTGTCTCAGACTGTTTGCTGCAAGTAATGGTCTCAGCTTTGTGCTTGGAAAGTCATAGTGAGATGGCATGGGGTTGATGAGACAGCAAAACCAGACCTTGCATTAGCCCTTTTTCCCAGAGGATCCTGGACATGGCAAACATCATTTCTGCCTGGGTAAACTCTGGAGGAAAGGTGGAAGACATCTTCAGGGGAAAGAGAAACACAAAACAGCACATTCCTCCATATACCAACTTGCTGTGCTCTGGCTCAGGAGCATGCTCTGGCACACAGCATTATGTACATCAAGCTAGTGAGGGCTGGGTAAAAAAAGTGCCGTGGGATTTTGGGGGCTGGATTCCAGAGCAGTTTAGTGCCCGCTCAGAACAGAGAAGACAGCCAGGGGTGAGCGTTTCTGGAGGGGTGTGATAGGGGCAGTTTTTGCTCTGGCCTTTCTTCACCTCCCCATTGCCTGCAAACCTTTCCAATCCCTTTTTAAGGGAATTCCTAATTCACGCAGCTTTTTTCCCTTCACAGCACTCAAGTGATGCCACTGTGTTGACATCCCCAGGAAAGCCAGTGCTTGAACCAACATCTCTTGGCTGAATCGGGAGCTTTAGGAGTCAGTGTTTTTTCCAACTAAAGTCATTCGGTTCACTGCAGCTCTTCTCTAAGGGCAGTGGGAAGGAAACCCTGACACTTGCCAAATGTCAAGGGCCAGAGCTGGCAGGGAGAGAGCCACCATCCCATGGAGCAGCTCATGGGAAAGTGCTGGCCGAGGCTGGGATTGAGGGGATGGGAAAGAATAAGACATCACACGTGGACCTGGAAGACATAGCTGTGGCCCTGAAGCTCTGATCAGTTCGGTCGCCTCCTCTCTACTGCCCAGTCAGCTGCACTGTTGCCCTGGAAGGAGTTTTGGTTCTCTGCCCCTGTGTCACAACAGATGTGTCACACATCCCAAACCGGATGGGTGAAATAGCGATTCATGGCTCCCCTCAGCAGGAACCTGGGGTAGGAGACATGAGGCACATTGGTTGCGAGATTGAAGTGTTGTGGAGACTTGGCTTCAGAAGTAGAAGGTGTCTTCATAGCTCCCTGCTCTCTCTTATAGGAGAAGTGGTGAACACGCATGGTCCCGTTGAGCCAGACAAAGACAATATCCGTCAGGAGCCATACACTTTGCCTCAGGGCTTCACCTGGGATGCCCTGGACCTTGGAGATAGAGGCGTGGTGAGTACAGGCAGCTTGGCACATGTGTTGGGAGGCCATCTCCATTGCCCAGTTGGCAGTTCTGTACTTGTACTGCCAAAGATGGTTTTGGGGACAAGAACGTGTCCTTCACCATACCAGGCAACTCCCCAACTCAGTGGTCATGCCATTTCTTTGGAGTTAGCTAGGTCTGACTTCTCCCACTGTGCAATTACCTCTTCCCTATCCAGTGTTGGCCAGGTTGGCCTGGTTTCTTCATGGTGATGTAAGGATACCTGAAGCCAGGAGTTTTCACTTAGGAAGGCCCTTCGGACTGTGACCCACCTCCCTGGGAGATGACCTGTGTCATGCTATGTGTCTTGCTGCTTACGTTGCTCTGCAGTGGCAGGTTCAGGAGCCTGGAGCCAGTAGGCCAGTGGGCCAGAGCAGGGGGACATGCCAGAAGCAGGGACACATCTGCATATGTTACCAATTGCTGTGGCCACACAAAAAGTGCTCAGGGTCCCATCTCAGGGCAGCTGGGGCATGTGGTGGCTGAACAAATTCCTTAACCTGCTTGGTCTCTGCTGCTTCAGCTGAAAGAGCTGTACACGCTGCTGAACGAGAACTACGTAGAGGACGATGACAACATGTTCCGGTTCGATTACTCTCCCGAATTCCTGCTGTGGTGAGTGGCACCGTGATAATGGAGCACAGGGGGTTGGATGCTGCCAAGCTTGATCCCAGTGACAGCACTGGAGCTGCTGTTGCTTTTCCCATCTCACTTGATGAAACCTCCCTTCCCATCTGTAACTGTGTGCTGTGTCCCAAGTACGCTGTGAGAGCTCTCACCCAGCCCTGCCTGCCTCTGGCTTCCTTGAGAGATGGGAGCCTAAACCAGGAATTTTTAACTCTTTGGGTTGATCCCTGAGTGTTTGTAAAAATCCCAGTAGCTGAGGAACTTCTCAATGCCCTGGAGCTGTAGGAGGAAGGTGGCTGCCAAGTTGTGTTGCTAGGAATAACACTTGGAGACCTGTTGCACCAGAGCTGCTGTTTCCTCAGGGCATTGGTCAATGGAGGAACATGGATTTCCTCCTGTGTCACTAGTGAGAACTGGCTTTTGGCCACAGAGTAAAGGAATTGCTCTGGATCCCAGCGGTCCTACTTGTCACATCACTGTCACCCTCTCATCCTGCCTGCAAACCCACAGCTGCCTTGGGAAGCCTGGAGCAGGACACAGGGTGTCCCAGGGCACAATGGGGAGGCAGGAGCAGGTACTCTGGGAACCTTTGGGATGTGATCTCTGAAGCGTGTCTCTTCTCCAGGGCGCTGCGTCCTCCAGGCTGGTTGCCCCAGTGGCACTGTGGAGTCAGAGTTGTCTCCAGCAAGAAGCTGGTTGGATTTATCAGTGCAATTCCAGCCACCATCCACATCTACGACACGTGAGTGCTGCTTGGCTGCATTTCTCATCCTGTCTCTTGTCGGTACATGGGGCTTCCTGGGAGCACCGAGGTGGTCTGGCTACATTGTCCTCCCCAGCCAGCAGAGGCAGACCTATGTGTCCAACCGTGGGGATGCTTTGCTGCTTGGAGGAGAAGGTGGGGGATATTTAAGATGGGCAGTGAAGTTCTGTGCAAGGACATCTTGTAGTTAGCCACCATGAAGGCTGTTTTCCTCAACAAGTGCAGTCAGCTTAGAACTCTGGTTTACAGAAATCCTCCATGGCTGGATGGAGAGAATTTAACTTGGGAAAACCTTGGGTAACAGCTTAAGGGAGAGTTCTCCAAACCCAGCCCTTGCTCCTTGGCCTTCCCCAAGGCTTTGAGTGCTCTTTTTCTTGAAGGGGCTGGAGGTAAATTGCCCAGTGTGTTGGACTGATGCTCCTGGCTCAGGACAGTGGTGTCTCATGCTTTTCATGGTTTCTTTCCCAAGAGAGAAGAAGATGGTAGAAATAAATTTCCTGTGTGTGCACAAAAAGCTGCGTTCGAAGCGGGTGGCTCCAGTTCTGATCCGAGAGATCACGCGGCGGGTGCATCTGGAGGGGATCTTCCAGGCTGTTTACACTGCAGGAGTGGTGCTGCCAAAGCCTGTGGGGACTTGCAGGTGAGTAGCTAGGGTTCTCCAAAGAGATTCCTGCCTGCAGACCTTCCCTTGCCAAGATATCTTCTGTAGCATGTGCGGGATTCCCCGGACAGGAGAAATTGATTCCAGCCCAGGTTTCTCCTCCCCACACCATCCTTCCAGGATTAAGTCCAGTAGCTTTGCTTAAGCTGCTCGTATATCACAGGGCAGGAGACTTTCTGCAGCCCAAGTGCTTCAGGCTGCCCTTGTTTTTCTCTACGGGAGCTGCTGGCCTCTTCACCAGTGCTGTGATGTTCTCACCCTCTCATGGCACCTCTGAGAACACCCTCATGGCCATCCTGCTGCCCAGGAACAAGTCTCCCACCGTGAGTGTGTTTCTGCAGGTATTGGCACCGGTCCCTGAATCCCCGGAAACTCATCGAGGTCAAATTTTCCCACCTGAGCAGGAACATGACTATGCAACGTACCATGAAGCTTTACCGGTTGCCCGAGGTGGGTGCCAGTCAGGGCTGTGAGCTCATGAACTGCTCCTTGCTGAGCCAGGGTGTGAGGCTGGGAACTGAAGAGACAAACCCCTCGGCTGAGGTCAGGTCCTCTGCCTGGAGAACTGGGGTTTCTTTCATGTAGTAAATGATTCTGTCAAGCCATTGCTCTTTATTTAATCTTTATGTATTTTTTGCCTGGGTACCTGCATTTTAAGGGCAAATTTTTGCAGCTAGAGGACCCTGTGAGCTTTTGTTTCATGGTGAGTCATATCCTGTCCTCCTGGTAAAACAAGAATGCAGATGTGACAGCCTTCATCTGTCCAAACACAGCCTCGGAGTGACCTTGCACTGGGTTAGTCCCTCATTCTTTGGTCAAACTGATCGGTTCTGTCACTGCAGTCGTCCTGCCTAGGAAGTTCCCAGCTCGATATGAGAGAGCAAACAATGCATTAAAATTGCCACCACCTTCCCTGACCTTGTTGCCTTCATTTGGTTGGTCAAAGCTGATTGTTGCAGTTAGAGGGTGCTGCTTCAGTGCTGGGTAGCACATGCCTCCTGTCTCCTGCCTCCTGCCACAGCAGAGGCACCAGCTGCTGGGTTGTAGCTACTGGGTTTTGCACAGAAACCCAAACCCTGAAGCAGTCTATGCTGCTTGAGCTGGGCTTTGCTGAGAAACCTGAACCATAGAGTAGAAATTGAGTCCAACTGGAAATAAGCTCAGGTGGTTCCTTGCAGTGCCTGGGGCACATCTCCCACCCATCCCTGCCGCAAGTGGGAGCAGAAACCCAGAGGGAAGCAGAGATCTTGTGTTGTTAGTGGGTAGGAGGCCACTTCCAGTGGGACTTGACCTGGCACGTGGGGCTTGGGGACCTGCTGTGTTTCTCTGTGGTCTCTGCACCGGTGTCACAGCTGGTCACATCCATCCTGCCAGGCAAACAAGGCTGGGGGGGCAGGAATGCTGGGTTTTGGGACTGAAAATGGGCTGATCTAAGCAGATAGCATCTCTGTGCTGCTTGTCAGAGAGCCCTTGCGTGATAAAAGTCACAGTGCAAGCAACTCAAAGGGTTTCTCCTGCTTTCTGTAGACTCCCAAGACTCCTGGATTGCGGCCAATGGAGCACAGAGATATCTCTGCAGTGCACAAGCTCTTGACCGAGTACCTGAAGCAGTTCCACCTGACACCCGTCATGAGCCGAGAGGAGGTGGAACACTGGTTCCTGCCTCAGGAGAACATCATCGACACCTTTGTGGTGGAGGTGAGGGGGCAGGAGCAAGATTGAGGGTGTTTTCTTGGGTTTCTGCCTCCTCTGGAAGAGGCTGCCCCAGTCAATGAGATGTTCTTCCAGGCTGGGAGGTTTGAGCTGCTGGAGAATGGCACCTCCTCCATCCTGGGCTGCCCAAAGGCTTCTCACAGGGAGCCCACATGTCACTCAGACTGGCAAAGCCTCTCTAAGGCTCAGGCCAGGCTTTATCCTGGCTCTGATGTGTTGTGGTGTCACTTCTGGTTTCCAGAGCATCCCAGGGGAGGTGACAGACTTCCTGAGCTTCTACACGCTGCCCTCTACCATCATGAACCACCCGACCCACAAGAGCCTGAAAGCTGCTTACTCCTTCTACAATGTTCACACAAAGACACCTCTTATCGACCTCATGAGTGATGCTCTCATCCTTGCCAAGTTGGTGAGTGATGGCTCCTCTGGCTGCTCTTGGGCTGGCCATGGGGCAGGGCTTATACCCAGGGCTGTACAAACCCAAATCCCAAAGGATCTGCCACCCAGGAGAGGGATGGTGGGGTAGCCTGAACCTTCCAGCTAGTGGTAAGCTGAGCTCAGGGTGTCTACTGATTTCTTAACAGCAAATTATATTGCTGTACATTTGCAGCACTTGAATTGAGGGTGGAATGCTAAGTTATTTCTTGCTGGCCTCGGTCCCTTCTTCTGGGGGTACAAAGCTGGGCAGGAGAGTGGTCAGGCAGCTCATGAATGGGAGGAACTCATCTGTGTAAGCAGGGGGAACTGATGGCTTTGTGTCTTGCCTTTGTAATCTTCTTGCAGAAAGGATTCGATGTCTTCAATGCACTGGATCTCATGGAAAACAAAACCTTCCTGGAGAAGCTGAAGTTTGGGATTGGGGACGGGAACCTGCAGTATTATCTGTACAATTGGAAGTGTCCCAGCATGGCACCAGAGAAGGTTAGTGGCTTGGGGTGGTGGAGTCCTCCAGCCAAGCCAGTGCACGGGAAGGGCTCGTCCCCTCAACCCCCTGCTCTAGAGAGAAGAGATGAGAGTGAGAGCTATTGAGTCAGCAGTTAGTAGCTGACCAGCCAGCTGTTAGCAGGACCCTGTGCTGATGGGGAGCTCTGCTCACAGCATGTGCAGAAGGGCTGCCTGTGGCTCCAGCGGGTCAGAGCTTGGCACCAGCCACCAGCATGTCCTGTCATGCAGCAGCCAGAGAGCACCCAGCTGTGGTGGCTGCCTGTAAAGCGACCTAGCCTAATACCAGGCTCTTGGGAAGCAGCTTCTCCCAAATCTGTGGCTATTGGCTTAGAAACAGCCTTGGCTGGTAAATCAAGGCTGTCTTGCAGACTGCTGGGGAATGTCACACCCCAAATATCGGTCACCGCCCCAGCTGGAGTTGGGCAGCGTATGAGTGCCCGTTTGGCCATGAGTCCAGGGCTTTTGCTGCTCTCAAATCATACAATCCCAGACTAGTTTGGGTTGGAAGGGACCTTAAATCTCATCCAGTCCCAACCCCCTGGCATGGGCAGGGACACCTTCCACTAAACCAGGTTGCTCCAAGCCCCGTCCAACCTGGTCTTGAACACTGCCAGGGATGGGGCAGCCACAGCTTCTCTGGGCACCCTGTGCCAGCACCTCACCATCCTCACAGGGAAGAATTTCTGCCTAACATCTCATTGCAGTCTGCCCTCTGGCAGGTTAAAGCCATTCCTGCCTTGCCCAAAGCCCCTCTTTTGTAACCCCTTTAGGCACTGGAGCTGCTTTAAGGTCTCCCCTTAAGGAGTCTTCTCTTCTCCAGCCCAGCTCTCTCAGCCTGGCTCCAGAGCAGAGCTGCTCCAGCCCTCGCAGCATCTGTGGCCTCCTCTGGACTCGCTCCAACAGCTCCACATCCCTCTGGTGTTGTTGCCCCAGAGCTGGATCAGGACTGCAGGGGGAGTCTCCCCAGAGCGCAGCAGAGGGGGACAATCCCCTGCTTTGACCTCCTGCTCTGGGAGTGCAGCTCAGCGTAATATTCCAAAGTTGGAGAAACCCGTATGGGCAACACTGAGCCCTCCCAGCCAGGGCCTGTGAGCTGTGTCCATCTGGGACAGAGGACACTGGTGCTGGGGCACATCCTGACCTCCCATCTCCATTGGCTCCCCAGGTCGGACTGGTGTTGCAGTAGGTGAGCCCTGGCCAGGAGAATGCGGTGCTGCCAAGGAGCCAGGCCCAGCGGCCTCATCCTTTCTGCTGGAGCCGGACCCACACCAGGAGCAATGGCACTGACCCCGTCACCCACTGCCTGGAGTCACTGTCCTGCTGGCGCCAGCTGTCTCCTTTGTGTTGATTTAATTGCATCCTCGTAAAGACATGATCAAGGGAATGTAACTGCTGAAACTAGCTCATGATTGGCATATAATGGAGTTAACGGGTGAATAATAAAAGTATATATTATAGATATTTTAAATCTTTCCTGTTCCCAACTGCCATGAGTTGCATTCATCTGCTGAAAGCTACCTCCGGGGCGCTGCACCATGACTTTTCTCCACCGAGGTAGACACTGCTGAACGGCTTGGCGCTAGAGTGCTGGAGCACCAGGATGCAGTGGCCAGGCTCCCGAGCCTTCCTGCCTGCCTGGAGGGGGCTTTGGGCTCTGTCCCCTGCTTGGCTGTTTTCCCCAGGGTTGCTTAATCCTTTGTTAAACTCCATCTTCCCCATGGGTGCCTGGAGAGGGAGGATGGCACCATCCCTCCAGGCAGGCTTGGGAGCATCTCCAAGTTTCTTTCTAAGGGCTATTTGTGCAAGCGATGCCTTGTCCCTTCTCCTCCCCAGCCTCGGAGACCTGAACCCTCTCTGTTCAACGGGGCAAGTGCTGAACTGAGGAGCAGCAACACCAGAAGCCATGGTGGGACTCGGCTCCTCGCTGCCTTTGGAGCTCATCCGGCGCACCCCACTCTGCTACAACTCCTGGGGCTCATTCCCTGCACCACTCCCCATAACGCTGGGGCTGCAGGCATCAGGGGGATGCTCCATCACTGCTGCCACACCTCAGGGCTCTCTGCTCAGCTGCTTTGCTTTGGAGGCATGGAAATATGGATACACATGCAAGCAACTGCCCTGTCAATGCACGGTCAGCGTCGCCCTGGGGCTTCAGCCTCTCCAGCCACCCCAGTGCCTCTTCCACCAGGCTCATTACCTTGTGCTATGGGAACCTCCGAGGTAAAGGAGATGTTTTCTTTCATGGAAAAGCTTTATCCCATCAAGATACCGTAGGAAACAAGCACCCAGGCAGCATGCCACCTCCTGCCATTACATGAACCGTGTTCATGAAGAGCTCCGAGATGCTCCTGCCCTCCCAGCCAAAGGTTTCTAAAGCTGCACACCAAGGCCAAGACCCTTCTATGCACCCCCTGTCCCTCTGTGTCTCCATCCTGCCCTATGGCACACCACGGACACCAAGGGCCTTTGCCCACCCAGCCTGGACCTGCAGGGCCTTGGTGGGGGACCAGGAGCCCATCATGTCCCCACAGCAACCCCATTGCATCCCCCCTGCTCGGGGACCTGTATCACCTATGCAAGTACCTCTGTCCCCTTCTGTCTTCCTGGTGTCCTGCGCTGGGGGAGGCTGGGTGTGGGTGGGGAGTGTCCCCTTGTCCCCTTGGCATGTTTGGGGGCTGCTCCAATGAGCATCCATGGGTGCTGGGCAGCTCCCTGGGCAGTGCTGTGTATGGGGTGAGCTCAGCCCTTTTCTCCCGCTTCCCAGCCCAAAAGGCCCCAGGAGGTGACAGGCACACCAGGACAGGCTCTGTTAAAATAAAACCTTTATTTGACTGGCTTAACAGTGGGGTGTAAATCTGTGACTGTCACTGGTGCTGAAGAACAGCCCCCAGCGAAGTCATAGGCGTGGTAAGGCATGTGGTGGCAGGGTCCCCTCAGGGACTGAATGGTGGCCTTGGGGACCTCATGGTGATGGCACTGTTCTTGTAGATCAAGGAGGGGCTGAGATCAAGCACATCCAGGGCTTGGTGACATCTGGGGCTTGCTGTCACCCATCTCATCCCCCGCCTCCCCCCAAGGACTGTTCTGGGCTTTCAGTGGGAACATGGAGGGAATTAATGACTTAATGACTTCTATGACTGTGATGGGTTATAGTGGGAGAATGGGGGTCACACTAGGACTGGGCTATACTGAGGGAATGGGTGTCACAGTGGGACTGTGATGGACTATACTGGGGGAATGGGGTCACACTGGGGTTGGGCTGGGTATAGTGGAGGGCAGAATGGAGCATCACTGGGAGAACTGGGATGTGCTGGGAGACTTCTAGTGGTGGGGATCAGGCTGTGCTGAGGACGGGGCACTGCAGAACTAGGGCAGTATCTGTTTGCTGCAGTTCAAGACCTGGGGAACCCATGCAATATCTGGGCAGCTGCGGCCACATCTGGGCAGCACCTTGGCTGTGTTTGGGGGAGTACAGCCATCCCTGAAACCTCTGGGGACACGGGGACATGGTGACACAGGGACACAGGGACACGGGGACTTTTCATCAGGGACAACCGTGGTTTGGGTGCACCCCAGAAGCTTCAAAATTAAGTTTATTTATGCAAAATGTATCTGGCTTTGCCAAAACCCCTTGGGGAAAACAGCTGCAGCCACCCCCAAAATGCACTTGCAACTGCATAACTGGGCTCTAATCTGAGTCCTTTTCCTCCCATGGGAGTTGCAGTGCCAGGAATTCAGCAACAGATGCACTGACCCAGTGAAAGGACTGGGATAAACACCTCTGCTGCAAAATCCACAGCCAGAATCCATCTTGGCTGCAATTCCCCCTCTCCCGCGGCATTGCTGTTTTCTACCACCCACAAGCGCTTTTGGAAGGAGCTCCATGGAAAGCAGGAACTTGCATTCCCGGCCTCTTATAGCATAGCACGTGTCCCCGTGAGTCACTGCATGGGATCTGGGCTTGGAGTCTGCAGTGAGTGGGAGCTAGCGAGGCCCCAGCACTGTTCCTGAGCAGAAATCCTGAGTCAGATCTAGGGAACGGCGGGAGGTTTCAAAAGCTTTGACGCTGATTTGGGGAATTGGTTTTGTGGGATCTTGGATTTATAGAGGTCCCAACTTTTTTGGTATGACAAAAATAGGAGTATTCCAGGGACTGGTAGAAGGGACAATATGTCCCAGAGCAAGCTGTTCTTGAACTAGTTCTTGAGCCTTATGAAGCCGCTCTCCTTTCAAGGGCCATTGATCTATCCAGACCAGTTTCTCTGTCAACCAGGTAAATTCCAGGCATGGCTGAGCATCAGTGCCCCTTATTGAAAATTTGTCATAATGGTCATATTGAACTGCTTTAATAAATCTCACCCCAAAGGGTATGTGGCGCATCCAGGACATAGGGTCACAAGATTGCTAGGTTTTGATCCAGCCTTTCAGCATATAAAGAAGCAGCACTTTGCCAGGGGACTTGAGTTCCTCCAGTTCCTGAGACCATGGCTGTTGCATGAGTCAAAGACCACTCAAGAGGCCATATAGAACATTAGATAATAGAAACATCTGCGCTCGTGTCAATTAAGCCAATGAAGGGACGTCGCTGTATCTTACATGTGAACAAAGGCTGACCAGTAGTCACCTTTTGTGTCCCAAAGATACAAGGAGGTCCTGAACTGCCAAATCCAGCTGGCCCCCTATAGGACAATTGCTTTTGCCCTTTGTTGGATGAACTGGAAGGGAGTGGGATTCATTGTCCAATACGTTCCCAGCAGGCACTGTACAGCAGGGTGTAGGGGCCCATGCCATCATTTTAATTTGCCCTGTGTAATCCGAGTCAATCACCTCTGGGAGAATGAACAACCCTGCTCTGGAGCAAGGCGAACAGACCATCAGGCAACGGCCCAAACACTCCTGTGGGCATCAAATGGACACTCTGATCTATGGTTGTTGTACACTGGCTTGTGGCCAGGTCCAATCCGGCACTTCCTGTCGTGGCATGATGGTGGTCCCAGATTGCATTCCATTTGGGACGCATTGTCTCGCAGACTGGCTACCCAGGCCACCGTTTTAACTTGATTCTGTAACGGATCTATCGCTCGCTTACAATTGGCATTAGCATTTTCAATAGCAAGTTGGAAAAATAACAAATCAGCTGCCTCAGGAGAATCAATCTGCTGCTGTATGGCTTCTTGCAACTGATCAAGGAATCGCACATAGGGTTCTTGCGCCCCTTGTCAGCCCCAGCGACTGTCCCCGTGCCTTGTTCATTGTCCTTGTGCATTGTCCTGATGTCACAGCATGTGGTCCCAGTGTCCCCATGCATGGCCCAAGTTTCCTGGATGATTGTCACAGAACCACAGGGTGATTTGGTTTGGAAGTGCACTGTCCCTGTGCACTGTCCTGGTGCACTGTCCCAGTGCATTATTCCATTACACTGCCCTTGTGCACTGTTTCAGTGGACAGGTTCACTATCCTGGTGCACTGGTGCACTGGTGCACTATCCTGTCCCAATGACCTGTACCAGTTTCACTGTCCTCGTGCACTGGTGCACTGTCCCTGAGCACTGCCCAGTGCACTGTTCACTATCCCGGTACACTGGAGCACTATCTCTGTGCACTGTCTCACTGCACTCTCCTGGAGCACTGCACCACTGCACTGTCCATGTGAGTTGCGCCACTGTCCTGGTGTGCTGTCCTGGTGCCCTCACTGTCCCCGTGCACTCACTATCCTGGTGCACTGTCCCAGTCCCGGTGCACTCACTGTCCCGGTACGCTGTCCCTTTGCCCAGGCAAAGGGACCATTCCGATGAACTGATGTGGTGCACTACTCTGGCGCACTCACTGTCCCGATGCGCTCGCTGTTCCGGTCCCACTGCACTTCCCGCTGCGCTGCAGCTCCTCCTTAAGCCCGCCAGAGGGCGCCGCGGCAGGCCCGGCCCTCGCTCCCCGGTCAGCAGCACGCTCGCCATCCATCCAGCAGGGGGCGCGCACGCACCACTGGCTCCGGTGCACCGTGGGAGAAGGGGAAGGAAAGGGGCTGCGCGGCTCGTTTCGGAAGCGGCGCGCTGATTGGTAGCAACGCCGAGGGGGCCGATGGAAGGCAGGCGCTGATTGGCTCCCGCGCTCTCCCCTCAGGGAGACGGGGCATGCACCGAGGCCGGTACCGCGGCCGGTGTCGGCGCCATGGAAGAGGCGGGCTGCCAGGCGCAGTTCCGCGCCGCCGTTCAGGTTATACAGGGGCTCCCCCGGAGGGGTGAGTATGGGCCGGTAACGGGGCTGGGAACCGGGGAGCGGCTTCTGCAGCAGCAGCCCAGCCCCCGGAGCCCACTCCCGGCTCCGCTGAGGCCGTGTCGCGTCGCAGGCTCGTACCGACCCTCCTACGAGGAGATGCTGCGTTTCTACAGCTACTACAAGCAGGCGACGGCGGGGCGCTGCGAGGGCCCCAGGCCCGGCTTCTGGGACCCCATCGGCCGGTACAAGTGGTAAGGCCCCCGGCGCTGGGGCATGGCCCGGTTCGGGCCCGGTTCTCCCCGCTCCTTCCCACCTCACGGCCGCTGTTGCCCCTCAGGGATGCCTGGCACAGCCTGGGGAGGATGTCCAAGGAGGAGGCGATGGAGGCTTATGTGGCTGAGATGAAGAAGGTGGCCCAGAAGGTAACGGGGAGGGGGATACAGTGGCTGAGGTTGCAGGCTCAGGGGTGCCGATCCCAAGCTGCGTCTGTCTCTCCCCAGGTCATTGACACGGTGCCCATTGATGAGACAACAGAGGAGATGTTCAGGTACTTCGAGCCGCTCTATGAGGTGATCCATGACATGCCCCGGCCCCCTGAGGCCTTCTTCAAGAGGAAAGGGGGTGAGTGGGAGCCGCTGTGCCCCGCTTGACCCCAGCACATCCCTCACCTCCGTGCCATACTCCTCTCCTGGCACATCGCTCCTGCTGTTCCCTGCTTGCTTCTCCACTTGGTATGGCCATCACCTCTGGGCTCTGCTCATCTGCTCCTTGAGGGGGACACGGGATGAACGCACCACATCCCACTGACTCCCCTGCTATGGCACAACTGCTGCTGAGGTGCTTATTTGGTCACTGCCAAGCAAGTGGCTTTTCAAGTGACACGATCTCTTCAGTTTGGGCATTCTCTCCACAAAACTCTGAGGCGACAACTTAAGATCTGGCTTCCAAATGCCCCTTGGCATTGTACAGTCCCTGTACACAGCAGTGCAGGGGATCAGCTCCCATGGAGCATTGCAGCAGGGAGGCTGTGCTTTTCCTTGGCGCTGGTCCACCTCTGGGCAGGGTGGGCTGTGTACAGGGAGTCCGGTCATCTGATGTAAACACTTGAATAGGCCAGCCAGTTTTAGCAGCAGAGGGGATGTGGAGAAACTGAGAGTGAGAAACAGGATTGCTGGGACTGCCTTGTGCTGCAGAAGAGTCCTTCCCAGCTCTTTCCATGCCTGTGGCTGCTGCCTCATGCTGGGAGGTGTCTGGGGACCTGTCCACCCGTGGAGCAAGGCAGTCCTCAGTGTATCTGACTTGTGAGAAGCACCCAAGGGAGCGAAGGGCTGGATGTGGTGGTTCAGAAAGGTGTTGGCTACCATGGAGTGAACCTGCTGCTCACACGCCTTGAGGTTAGGCTGTGCCACATCTCCAGTAGATGAGCTCAGCAGGAGATGAGCTTTCAGGGTATATTTGCAGCGGGTGTGTAAACTGTCACTGCTTTGCTAATGTTGGAAGAGTGCTGACCACTACAGGCGCTCCTTGCCTGTCCCCAGGCATCTGTCCTGTGTCTGACAGCTACTGTCTCCCCCCTACATCCAACAGGGATGCTGTAAGGCTTGGCCTCAGTGTGGCTGCTTCTTCCTGTGGTACCCAGGTGCTTTTGTTCTCTATTTTGATGCTGAATCCTTTTAAAAGGCAAACAGTCTTATTTTTTTCTCTGGAATCTAAAAGCTGGGTCTGAACTCCTGGTCATTTCCCGCTTGGGAGTGTCATCCTCTGCCAGTGTCACTTATAAATGACACTATTGCTTAAACCTAAACTTGGTAGCATCTGTGGAGCCAATGAACCTGAGGAGCCTGTAATGGTGGTTTAGACCACTGAACTTCCTAAGCTGTTGGGTCATCAGTGTCAAAGGTTCTCAAACCCACCTTATGACTTTGTACAATTGCAGCTTTTGTTACCGATAATCTAGAGGAGAGAGGGGATTTTAGACACTGCAGCAGCTGAGAGCAGAGCAGGGGCCCTCAGCAGCTGCAGAGCTTTTGGGAGACAGAGGTGCTGCATGGTGGGAGTCTGAGCAGGTTTGGTTTTGTTTAGCTACAAAGTCAAAAAGCCATGAAGTGGCACTTGGAAGCCAAATCATAAGTGGTTCAGGGTCCTAATGGCTCTCCAGTCAGTGGAGTGTTCACTAGTGTCTTGTTATACATAGGCCAGGACTGTAGCAGCTGGGAAACAGTGATGAGGCTTATCACACACAGGCCCAGTGCTGTTCTGTCAGCCCTGTGGGCACAGGGGGCTGGTGCTGGAGCCAGGCTTGGCCTGGCAGTGATGTGTGAGGTGATGGGACCATGCCTGCACCCACCCATGCCTATGGGTCCCAGTGCACGCTGAGGAGGAATTTGGGAACAGCGACAGTCCTTGAGCAGAGCAGCCCTGGTGCTAAGTCCTGTGCTGAGTGGGAGCTGCCTGTGTTCCCTGAGGGGCTCCCGGCCTGAGCTGGGCTCTTAGGGGGGTCCCACAGCCACAGGTCTGATGTGGTGGGAGTGGCAGGTTGAGAATGGTGGAGATGTGCAGGCAGAGCAGCATTGCCACATACTTGCCTGGCACAGAGCAAGGGAGTAAAGTCCCAGGTGCTGGAAATGGGGCTGGGCTTAAGGTGGGAAGGGGAGGGCTGGATCCCGGGTGGGGAGCTGCCCCAGGCACAAGCTGGGGCACTGCTGCCTGCTGGAAGCGTTTGATGGTGGCGTGTGTTGCTGGGCAAGGCTCTCCCAGCCAAAGCTTCTTGTGTTAAACTCTGTTACCGTGCGTGTGCTGTGTGTCCTGCTAGGGGACAAGGACGGTGGCTGTCACCTGTTGGTGTTCACCCAGCTGCTGGTCAGTGCTGCAGCTCTGCCTGCTGCTGTGGGAACTCAGGGGACCGAAGCAGGGTGAGATGGGGTAGACCCTGCTGACTGGTGGAGCTTACTTTGATTCCTGGGCTGCTGGCAAACAGAGCCGATCTCTCCGTCTCTGCCAGCTGCTGCATGTCCCCAGAGGCTCCTGGCCTGGAGGGTGTCCCCAGATCCATGTGTCCCCCAGCCATGCTGGGAGGGTCACAGAGAGCCTGTGCTCGAGGGTCACCCACAAGGCTTTAACTCCCCTCTGCCCTTCCCCTCTGCAGAGCCCAGCCAGGATGACCCAGCAAGCAGCCTGGCCCCAGAGCACCACGAAGATGTCCTGCCCAGGGAGCAGCAGAATGGGCAGCATGTGCCAGGTTGGTCTCCCTGTGGCCAGCACCCAGCAGAGACCTGTGGAGGAGTCACTGGCCTTCCTCTGCCCACAGGGCTCTTGGCTTCAGGCTCCTTTGTCCAACCCCACCGGTCTTTCAGGCATTGCCCGAGTCACAGCAAGCTGGAGGTGTTCATGGGTCCTGCTCTTGGTGCTGTTCTTGATGCCGGGGTAACCCTGGGCATGTTGGTTTGACTCTGTGTTGCTCTTACCTTTGTAGAGGGGCCTAATTCTGCCAAGCTGCAGTGAGAAGGCAAAGGTGTTTTCCCTGTGGACTGGGAAAATGTTGCCCTGGAAGATCCAGGTTCCCAGAGGGGATGTTCTCTCTCAGCCAAATATGCCCCTTCCACAGCACTAGGAACCACAGTGCCAAGCCCCAGCCTTCCCTGCCTGTGCCATGGCTAACACCTAGGTCCTGGCTTTACTTGCACAGCTTTGTACACTCATCACCAACCTCTTTGTGCCTTCTTTGAGGGCACAAGTGGCTCTCCCAGCCCAGAGTGGCCTCTCACCGTGCCCTGGGTTGGGTATGGTGCTCCAGGGAGGCATTCCTCTTGTCGCCTCCCCCAAGGAGCATATATGGTCACCAAGCAAATGCCTGCATCCAGACCTTGCCCATCCTTGAGTGTGCCTGGGCTGGCAACACATGGGGAGCTGAGCAGTATTCCTGCCTGCACAGCAATTGGCACTGTGGGAATGGTACCTGCTCCCTGCCAGAGCAGCCAGGGCCCTGAATCCCGCTGAATGAGCTCACCACTGTGCTGGGGTTTTGGCAGGCTTCTCCCCAGGCAGGAGCCACATGTGGGCAGAGGAGCCCACCCTAAAGTGACACTATGTTGGGATGTGCATGCCACAAGCAGGGCTCTGTGACACCGTGGGCAGGAGGAGGGAGAATTGGGTCCTTGGAGTCATGGCCACGATCCGGGTGATAGTAACAGAGCCAGTTCCTTCCTCCTCTGTGCCTCAGTGTCGTTCTCCTCCTGCCTCACCTTGTGCATGCAGATGCTGCCCTCTTGCCCACTTGTGGACCTGTTGCCTGGCGGCTGCGCTGAGCTTCTGCTGCCCTTTGGACACGTCCGAACCGCTGCTGTGCCCCCGGCTGAGCCATGTGCTTCCCTTCCAGGAGGGGCGCTGGCTCCTGCCACCGCAGCGCTGGAGGGCACCCAGGCGACGAGTGACTCCGAGGGGGACGTGTACTGCGATACCGTGGAGCAGATGGAACCTGAGCAGGTAATGAAGAGCTGGGAAGTGCTGGAGTCCAGTGCAACACCTCCTCCCCGCCCAGCCTTGCCCTGCCCTGCCTGTACTCCACAGGCAGATCTCTGTTGTCTGCTCCCCCAGCTCTGCCCACCACCGCAGCACTGCCATGCCACTTCTTGGCACCTCCATCCTGCGAGCCTTGTGAGACTCCCAAAACCTATGGGGCCACATGACTGCTCCCTCTGTGCTTTGTGCCCCTCTTGAAACCTTGTCTCTCTCACTGAGAGGAGGCTGAGGAATCCTCAGGGTACCCCAGCACCGCTCACAGCAACCCTTGTTCCTGCAGTGAGGCTCCACTGTGGCACTGGTGGGCTGCTAGGGCTGACTGAGGCCAGTAACCACAAGCAGGGCTGGTGTGGGCACATTGCACCTCGCTTGCACCCCTGCCGCTTGCTCTCTGCTCCCTGCTACCAGGCAGCTTGGTCAACACCAGCAGCATTCAGCACTCGAGGTACTGTGCAGAGGCTCAGTGGGTTTGGGGGGCAGGAGGGAGGGAGCCACCCAGTTGCCTGGCTTCTCCCTGGAGCACTTGTGCCACCTCAAGCCCAGGTGCCTCACTTTGCTGCTCTAGAGCTCTGTCACCTCCCAAACCAGGCACTGACTGGTGTTGCCAGTGAGATTTGGCTTCACTCACACCCCCCCACACACACCCTTCACCACCAAAACTGCTGCCATGGGGCATGGGGGTGGTACCACCACTGCCCTGGCATCACTTTCTGTGCCCTGTAGCCCCTCCAGGGAGGGAAGCTGGAGTCTCAGGGCCCTTCTCTCCCCTGTGCAGGTTGGGCAGCCGCTGGGGCTCTGCCTGAATGGTGACCAGGCCGGGCCTGAGACCCTGACGCCCCCCAGTGCTGGGCAGGGGGAGCAGGATGAAGGCAGAAGACTAGAGGGGAGCAGCGCTGGGCTTGCAGGCCCTGGCTCCAAGAGAGGTGGGTGCAGTCCTTGGCTCCTCCACTGCTCCCTCCCCACCTCCCAGCCAGCAGGGCCAGACCTCAGGGGCTGTTTGGGGCTGAGCAGAGAGGTGAGGCTGTGACCCCCAACAGGGCACAGACCTTGGCTCCAGCACCCAGGGGTGGCTTGTTCAGTAGCTGCAAGAAGTCAAGCATCCTCTCTCTTCATCCGTTGTTCCTCAAGCAGTTTGGTGTCGTCATCCCTGTAGGACACATCCCTGTAGGACACATCCCTGTAGGACACATCCCGTGTTGCTGTTTTGGAGGATGCTCTGCCAGCTCCTCCTCAGCAGCAGTTAGGGAGCACAGAGCCCTGCCTACCTGTGCCCAGCTCCTGCCTGTGGTCCCTAGTGAGCATCCACCAACTTCCTGCGATGGGACTGGGTGATGTTGGGCTGTGTCCCTGGAAGCACTGGTCCTAGGGACACCCTGCTCCTTTGGTACCACTCGCCAAACTGCTGCTGCTGATGTCTGGGGACAACCAGGCCCCATGCTCTGCTGCTGTGGAGAGGGGACAAGGAGCCTCCTGCTGAGCTCTGCAGCTCTCCCCAAACACACCCTGGGGTCTTTCTACTCCAGGATGGCATTGCCACCCTCACCCAGGGGACAGCAGAGGTGGTGTTGCCACCTCACCTGTGCACAGCCCACCCCTCTCACCCTTGTCTCCCCCCCATTAACATTTGTGCAGACCATCCTGAGCTGCTTGACCTTGGGCGTTCACTTGTACTGAGACCGACAGTGCCAGACTGGGCTGTTCCTGGGGTGCTGGTGTTTGTGTGGGGCTGGCACAAGCCCCTGCTGGTGTCCTGCTCAAAGCACGGGTTATCGGGTGTTTGCCAGGGTGCAGCCGGGCTGGTTTGGGGCCTGGCAGGGCGGCAGCAGTGCAGCCTTTGGCATCCTGCCTTCACTAGGTGAAGCATGACCCACATGAAGCGCTGGGCTGGAGGTCACCCTCTGCCACCACCACCACGCCCAGGGGGACACGGTGGCCTGGGGACAGGTCTGGGGCTGGCTGGTAGATGGGGATGTGGGCAGCAGGGCTGGGCTGGGAGCTCCCTGCTCTGCCTGGCAGTGTGCAGGCAGCCTGACACAATCCTGGCAGTGTCTAAGGCCAGGTTGGTGAGGGCCTTGGGTGACAAGGTTTAGTGCGAAGTGTCCCTGCCCAAGGAAGGGTGTTGGAACTGGATGATCTTAAAGCCCCTTCAACCCAAACCAATCTGTAGTTCTATGATCCATTGCTCATGTTGGGTGACAGCACACAGCATGTGCCTGAGGGTCCTGGGGGTGCTCAGCCTGCACACACTGTCCCTGCCCCACCACTGCTGAGCAGTGCCCGTCTCTGTACCCCACAGGTCTCTGGCTGGTTGGGGGGGAGCAGGACACCGAGAGCATCCCTGAGCTCAGCCCGGGGCTGCTGGTGGAGCTGGATGCCTGCGTGGCCAGCACGGTGCAAGCCCTGCAGGATGACATGCAGCAAGTGCTGGAGCGCCTGAGCGAGCTGGAGACACTCATCTCTGCTCAGGTGGGTGCCATGACACCCGGGGAGCTGCTGCACACCAACACTGGCCCCAGGCTCCTGTCCCTGAGCAGGCAGCCCTGGGTGACCCAAGAGTGGTGAGACCTCGGGCTTCGGTGACAACGCAGTGGGGCAGAGGCTGGTGCTGCTCTGATTTGCCCCAAGGTACAGGCAGAGAACCACTGCCCCCATCATTCCCATTGTCCCTGGGGTCCCAGCCCAGCTGCACCATCAGGTTCCTCGTAGGAGCCTGGAGTGGGCTGGCTTTGGCCTGTTCCCCCCTCTCATGGGGATGTTGGGGCTGCAAGGGGGTTCCAGCCTCACCTGCCTCCCCAGACCATCCCTTGTCTTGCAGGGGGATGCAGCTGGGACCGAGCCCAGACGGCTGCTTGCTTTGCAGGTAAGTTGGAGGTGGGGGATGCAATGGTGGGGACAGGTCAGGGAAGGGTCCATCAGCTGGGGAGCAGGTGACATCCCTGGGGACGTGTCCCCAGTGCCTGGGCACTGGAGCCAATGGTGTTGGTGCCAGATGTGCACAGGGTAATGGATGTGACAAGGAGGGCCGGGTAGTGCCGGGGGCCTGCTACCACCTGCCTTTTGGCAGAGGGCTGGGGGATGTTTGGTGACACCAGTGACACCTTTGCCCCCCTCCCCATCCTGCCTCTCTCTGTCCCCTCACCAGGCATCACCCCCATGGCCCCTGACCGTTTCCCCACGCACCCTGCTCTTCCTCATCACCTGGCCCTTCATCACCCAGTGGTTGCTTCACCGCTGGCAGGGCAGGAAGAGGTGACCGTTGCATCCCCACTGCCATAACTGGCTCCGAGTGGGGGGCAGGACAGCCCTGCCAGGGTGCCAGCACCCTCCCTCCCCATCCTGCTTCGCTGAGCCAGGGAAGCACCACGCAATCGACGGGCATCGCCTGGCACAGCCCGGGGCTTCCTGCAGGTTGGGACCGTGGCCCCGAGGGACAGCAGCCATCGTGCTCCACCAATCGCCACCATCATGCTCAGGGCCTCGCCAGCACTGCCGGCACCGGCATCCACAGGGATCGGGGTGTGGGATCATCACGTGCCCCAGATGGGATACCCGGGGATCTCATCATTACTGCACACAGACGGTCTGGCTGCTCACCGGACCTCAGCCCCAGCGCTGGGTGGGCAGCAGGGGATGGCCCTTGGCCCCGTCCGCAGAGACTGGTTCCATGAAGTGCTTGGACATCTGAACCTGCCTCAATTAAAGCTGCTTGTTCAGTCCAGCCCCAGTGCCTGCTGCCCTGTTGTGGGGAGAGGTTGCTGCCACCGGGCCCTGTGCAGTGGCACAGAGCAGCTGCCTGGCCCCGGCCCCAGCCTCACCTCCAGGGCTGACGCCCCCAGTACTGGCACCAGCTCCTGTCCCGGGCCCTGCATGCCAGGGACCCGCATCTCCTGGCCCTGGACAGGCAGACAGCAGCTTCTGCCCGCAGTGTGTGGGGACTGTTGGGGACCTGCGGGACACCCCTCGGCCCGGCGGTACCACCCATGGTGCTCGGTCGCCGCTGCCCGCGGGCCTTGTGCCACTGCCGGGGGGTCCCGGCCGGTACGGCAGGCCGGGCAAAGACCCCCCCCTGCGCTGCCCCCCACCCCTTGGCCACGGACCCCTGCGTACTGCCCACCGCGGCCGCAGGTCCCCATCTCGGGTGACCATCCTTCTCCCCAGTGTCCCCCCCAGCCCTGAGTCCCCTTCCCCAGCCACGGGTCCCCAGCACCCCACCCTGGCCATGGGGGCCCAGGGACCGTGTTGGCGACACATCGTCACTGTGGGGGGGTGGCAGAACCAGGACCCGGTCCCTGTGCCGGCCCCCGCGGTCCGCCCAGCTCTCCACCACCCCTAAACAAAAAACGGAAGCGGTGGCTTTGAGACTGCTTTTGCCCCGGTTTGTTTACATCTCCCTCCGCGCGGCACCAGGATCCCTCCGCTTCCCCCAGCCCAGCCGCACCCCCTGCGGCCTCCCCCGCCCCGGGACCTCCCTGGTTCCCCCCCGCTGTTACAGCCCCTGGGGGCCGCGGAATTCGCAGTACAGCCCCGCGCCCCCTCCACGGAGCGGGGACTCCTTTCGGGCCGCCGCACGGGCTCGCCGCGGAGTGGGGGGGGTGCTGCCCTCGGCGCGGCCCTGAAGGTCGCGGGACGCGCTCGGCCCCGTGCAGGGGACGCCCCTCCGCGCGTGGTACGGTCCGGCCCCGCCTTCCCTCTGCTCGGATTGGCGGAGCCGCTCGCGAGGGACATCCAGGGAGGCTAATCGCGAGCCCTCTGCTGCAGAGGCCATGGGGGCGTGGCCCCGCCGTTGTGCCTTGCCCTCCTCAGCCGCTGATTGGCTGCGGGTCGCACCGCCCTCGTGGCGGGGAGCCTTAGTGGCTGCGGCGGGCGCGCGGCGGGGGCGGAGCTCCGGCGTGAGGCGGAGGCGGGGCAGGCAACGCGCCTGCGCAGGGCGCGTGCATCTATTTAAGGCGGGGCCGCGGGCGGGGGGCGCAGTCGGGAACTGGCGGCCGTGGCGGCGGGTGGCAGCGGCGGTGCGGGGTTGGAGGGGGGGCGGTGGTGGTGGTGGCGGCGGCGGCGGCGCGTGCCATGAGCGCGGGGGGGCGGGCCTACCGGCGTTAACTCCTTCGTGACCGCCGGCGGCGATCCTTGGGGGCTCGGCCCCGGGCCATGGCCCAGGCGGCCTGAGCCGGGGGAGGGGGGGGCCAGCCCCATGAGGCTCGAGTAGCGCCCGTCCCCGAGGGAGCGGAGCGCGATGGCTGACACGGTGCCCGCCAAGCCGGTGCCTGCAGAGCCAGAGGCCGAGCCGCAGCCCCAGGGCGAACCGAAGCCCCCCTGCGAGCCCGAGCCTGAATTGCGGCCGGAGCCACAACGCGGCGGCGGGGAGGATGGCGAGGCCGAGCGGCTGCCGCCCCCCGGGGCGGAGGAGGCGGCAGCAGGAGACGCCGAGGGGCCGCCGACGGCGGCGGGTGGAGCGGCGCGTCCCGGCCTGGGTCCGCGGTACCGGGCGGCGGTGGGCCGAGCTGAGGAGTGGCCGGTGAAGAAGAAACACCGTCGGCGGCCGTCGAAGAAGAAGCGTCGCTGGAAGCCGTACTCGAAGTTGAGCTGGGAGGAGAAGCAGCAGTTCGACGAGCGGCAGAGCCTCCGCGCTTCCCGGCTGCGCGCTGAGATGTTCGCCAAGGGGCAGCCGGTGGCTCCCTACAACACGACGCAGTTCCTCATGGAGGACCACGACCAGGAGGAGCCAGATCTGAAAACGGGGCTGTACCCCCGGCGGGCGGCCGCCAAGTCGGATGACACGAGCGAGGAGGATTTCCTGGAGGAGGCGGCGGACGAGGACGGGGGAAGCGACGGGATGGGGGGGGACGGCAGCGAGTTTCTGCAGAGGGACTTCTCGGAGACGTACGAGCGGTACCATGTGGAGAGCCTGCAGAACATGAGCAAGCAGGAGCTGGTGAAGGAATACCTGGAGTTGGAGAAATGCCTTTCCCGTATGGAAGAGGAGAACAACCGGCTAAGGATGGAGAGCAAAAAACACGGGGGGGAGGCGGCGGAGGCGGCGCGGGTGCGGCAGCTGGAGCTGGAGGTGGACAGATTAAGAACCGAGAACCTGCGGCTGCAGCGGGAGCGGGACGCTCCCCGTGCTGAGAAGGCCCCCTGCAAGCCGGGGGAGTGACCAGGCCCGGCCCTGCGCACCGGGCGGGGGGAGGGGGTGTTGATGTGTTGGTGGGTTCGGGTTTATGATTTTTTTTAAATTTTTCTTTTTTTGGGTCTAAACCAAAAAGTGGGAGGAAAAAAAAAAAAAAAAAACAACCCTTCTCCAGGAAAGTGTAAATTGGCCCAAACTGACTATAAAAAAATAGGTCTAATAAATTTAATTACTTGTAACTGTAACGGGTTTGGTGTGATTTCTTGGGAATGTTTGGTGGCATTCTGGTAGGGAATACACTTGGAATTATTTTCATGCTGTTCCGTTGGGTGTTGGGTTAAAGGAAGCTGGAACGGCCCCGTTCAGCAGTTTTTGTTGGTCACCCTTTGGTTCTGATCTTGTTCGAGGAGCTGAAATAAGCACCTGGAGGAGGGAGAACAGCCCCGAACGCGTGTGTGCCACGGACCCGCATCCACCTCTCTGTGAGCTCAAGTGCATGTTCCCCTCAAGGCTTGGTCAAAGTGAACTTCTCTTCCTCTCGGGGCAGTAAAAACCTGGGTCAGGTCAGTGAGAGCTGGGCAAAAACTGCCCTAAAATGTACTTTCAGCTCCAAGTGGGGGGGGGGGGGCGGGAAGGAATTGGAAGTTTTGAGGCAGCTCAGGGAGAGGTTTTGGGGGTCAATGTACAGCCCCGGGAATAGATCGAAAGAGCGACGTGGAGGGAAAGGGGGTAGATCT
>WTXV02041015.1:0-17620 GCA_009823435.2 Nymphicus hollandicus
GAACACTGCCAGGGATGGGGCAGCCACAGCTTCTCTGGGCACCCTGTGCCAGCGCCTCAGCACCCTCACAGGGAAGATTTTTTTCCTAGTGTCTAATCCGAACCTTTCCTCTGTCAGCTTGAAGCCATTCCCCCAGGGATGGAGGTGATAGCTGGAAGGCAGGGAGAGGCTTTTTTTGCCTCACCAATAGTTTGAACACAGTTGTGACTGCAGTGGCTCAGAGTGGCTTGGGCAGGAGTAACTGCTGGGAGAGAGTTTACAGCCCTTTGTCTTTGTGCTGGCAGTGCACAAGGGGAGCCCTTGGGTCTCCTTGGGATCAGCAGAAGAGACGGGAAGTGACACACTGTGCTTGGAGCACGGGCAGAAATTGCGATGGGGGAAGCACCGAGCAACTGTCGGTTCAAGGAGCTCACTCCAGGATTGCTCAACCGCTGGCCCAGGGCTCTATTTTAATCCATCTGCAGGGAATCCGAGTTCATCCGGGGCAGCGTGAACTCACCATCCCGACGAGTGTCCCAGGGGAGCCAAACCCCATTGCAAAAGCTGTGGGGACCCAGGCTGCAGGTCCCAGCACACCCTGGGGACCACATGCAGCAGCAGAGGGAGATGGGGTAAAGCAGAGCCTGACAGCAGGGTCCCCCCACCCTGGAGCCGGTGGCTGGGGTCAGAGAGGCGGCTCAGGGGCTGGCTGTGCACTGTGCTGTTTCTCAGTGCTGTGGCAGAGGGGTTTCTATAGCTCTGAGCCCCCCAAAATCAAAGAATTGGGATGATTTCCCCCCCCTTCTACCCTGCTCTGCAGGCAGGCACCAGTGCAAGGGAGCCGGGCAGGAGCCTGCCAGGGGTGCTACAGATTTGGGAACAGCCTGTGATGGGTGGTAGGGAATGGGATGCTTTGGGCTGCTCCCTGGCCATGGGGTGGTTGCCCTGTAGTCCCCAGCTATTTAAGCAAATGAAAAGTCTTTGTGTTTCAATTTTTAAGCTGTAAAACTCCTATTTGAGGCATTTGCCACCAAAGAGTTGAAGGATCGCTGCTGTTCAAAGTGCTGGCCACCCGCCTTCAGCCCTTGGCTTTCAGGAGCCAAAAGGTGAAGGTGAGGGAAAAGCCTTGCTCCCCGTCTTCCTCCATAGGCTGATTTGCAAAGAAAGGGGAAGGGTTTCAAGCAGATAGGTGGGTGAGCAGGATGGAGGGCAACCCTGACAAGCCCTCCTGATGGTGCTTCAAGAGTCATCCCTTTCCCTTGCTCCATGGCCCCAGGGAGGTCAAATGGATACCGGGGCCCTGTGGGACAGCTCAGTGGCTGCCTTGCATGTGTCCCACCATGCCCAGTGCCCCTGCCCTTCCCGAGATGGGGCAGGGACAGCTCCAGCAGCTACTGTTGGCATCCTGCCTGTGGGTGCTGGGGCACCCCATTGCCAAAGACTGCTTGACCCAGGTGCAATGGGAAGCCCACAGGGACAAAGCTGGGAAAGGAGGGTTCGAAATTCAAACTCAGACAAGCTCTAGGTCTTTCCTTTCACTCCTGGCTGTTCCTGCAAGCAATGTCCGCACCACATGGCAACCACAGCACCCCTGCAACCAAGGGGCTTCAGGTATGGGGAGCAATGTGGGATGTCCATAGGGCACAGCACCACAGGCAGCCGTGGGGTGCATGAGGCTGTAACCCTCCTCCAGCGGTGCTGGGATCCTGCTGCTGCCCAGTAGGAAAGGGACAGCTCTATCCAACGTCCCGCTTCCAGACCCATCCCTTCTCTCGAGAGCAGCTGCTTCCGTGGTGGTTTTAGGATGCTCGTTTATGTTCCTATGCATTGCGTGTGCTGGGCACACTTCTGGGCTCTGCCTTCACTCCTTGCTGTTCCCATCTCCAGCTTTGCCCCATGTTCCTGCAGCCAGGCAGGGCCAGGGCTGGATTTGTCCCTGTGTCTCCGGGGGTATCCCTGGCCCTGTTCTGCACTGGAGCAGGGTGCTGGGTAACACCGGGGAGAGGAGGGGTGAATGGAGATGGAACCCATCTGGGTGCTGGCTGTTTTGTTGGTGTGGAGGTGCCCAGACCTGGCTCAACCCCACATTGTTTGAGGATGCGTTGGGTTGCAGCACTGATCTATGGGGTGACCACGGGGCGAGCCCGCTGCCCCAGCACAGCACCGGGGAAGGATTGCATCAGCCCAGCTGCTGCTGTGCAGGTGGGGGTTTCGTAGCCCCGCTGTGATTTGCCTCCCCTTGGCACCCTGCACTGCTGATACCCTCCTCTCTGCCTGGCTTGGAGCGTGCGGGGTGCCCACACTGGTTCTGGTACCCATCCCCTTCTGGCTGTACCAGGCTTGTCCTGCCACTGGGACAGATCTGGATTCAAGATCCCGATGTTGACCCCAGCAGCCAAGTGCTGGCTTGTTGGAGCTGACACACATGCCCAGGAGTAGGTACCGGGGAAAAGATAGCCACAGGAGCCAAAAAGTTGAGAGCTCCTCAAGGCTCCTGACCTCAGCCCAAAAATGCTGGTGAGACACCACAGGCAAGCGGGTACCAGCAGGATGCTGCTGCTGCTGCGGGGTTTTCTGTGCTGCACTGTGTAACCTGCAGCCCCTCACAGCCATTGCTCCTGGGGCGGGATGCTCTGAGGCCCCATGGCAGCAGTGAATGGAAATGGCCAAGAGTTAGCTGGAGGGGACCCACAGAGCGTGCATAGGCACATTTTGCTGCTGCAGGAGCCATGCCAGGGTGGCACTCCCAAGCCCCATGTATCCAACAGCCCCCTCTCTGCGAGGTTGTGTAAGGTACGTTATCATCCCTGCAAACCCCCCATTGCCCTTCTCTGTAATAAGTAGGGGAAATACTATCAGCAAAGACAAAATATCCCAGCTATGCCTGTCCTTGCCCTGGGAGCACATCAGATGGCCAACACACTGCCCCATGGCAAGCCGGGTTGGAGGTGATGGGAGGACATGGGAAAGCAGATGTTCACGCATAGGCAACCCCACAGCCCGGAGAGCAGCGCATCTGGGGTCGCATTTAGCACTTTCTGGCTTTCTCCTTCGCTCCCTCCCATGGGGCACGCAGGGCAGGCAGGAGGGCTCCCCTCTACCTCGCTCCCTGGGGAGATGAAGCAGGGGGGCTGCTCAGGGAAGGGATGTGGTTCCCTTGCCAGGACCCCCCTGGTCCCACCACCACTCAGTGGTTAACCATTCACTGCTTTAAAAGGCAGCAGAGCTCAGGAGTTACTGATTAGCCAGGACATGCCCAGGGCCAAGCATTGGAGTTGAGTGGGTGCTGCCCAGCCACCGGCGCCACACTGGTGGCTGGGCTGTTAATGCAGGGGCTTTCACTTTGCCTTCCCAGGAAGGAAGTTTGCAGGAATACTCACATGCCTCCCGTCCCCTGCCCTTTAACATATTAGCAGAAGGGGTCCAGCTTTGCAGATAACCACAAAAGCCAGGGGCAGAAGTGAAGATGCTCGTGCCCCACACATGGGGTCTGGCACATCCCGTCTGCTTCCCGCAGCCAGGAGCCAGCACGTTGCTGTGTTCCCTCTGCTCGGTGCGGGGAGAGCTGCCCTCGGCAGCGCCGGGGCTGTGGCTCCCTGGGGAAACCAGCAGCAAAGCAATCACAATGCAACCACACCGGTCCCCCCCGCTCCGGCGCAGACCCTCCCGTGGCAGCAGCGTGACCCCGGCACTCACCCGTCAGCTCCGGCTCCATCGAGGCGAGTGCGAGCAGCGGGGCCGGAGGCACTGTTAAATATTGCAGCCGACTTACTCACTTCTCTTCCTGGACGGCGGCGTGCGGAGTTTCCACCCACTTCTTTCACCTTTGGTTTCCAGGCTTTCTGAGAAAAGGGGAAGCTGTGGGAGGGAGCAACCGGCATCCCCGTGCCAGGGCCGCGGGCCCCCAGCAGCCTCTGCTTTTCCCGGGAAGGGGTGGATGCTGGAGAGGGGGCTGCTTTCCCAGGGAGCTGTGGCGTGGCCGGGAGCACCCCGTGCTCGTGCTGCGCTGCCCAGCACCCAGTGCCCCTCCTGGGCTGGAGGCATTGTCCTCCGCAGCTGAGCAGGGGGGTGCTGAGTGCTGCTTCCCTGGCACAAGCCCAAGGGTGGCTCAGCCTCCTGCTTTGGGAGTGAAAATCCTCCCCTCGGGACTCAGACACATCCTGGCCTCACCCTGCCAAAGCTCATCCACCTCCTCCTTTAACGTAATCCCTCTGCATGTGGTGCCAGCACCAGGGTTGGGGTCACCTCTGGATCGCTGGCACGTGTGATGAGTGCCGTCCATCCTCAGCCTGCAGAGCCCTTCCAGTAGCAGGAGCTATTGGCCCAGGAAGCATGCCAGCCAGTGTTCAACCCAGCAGTGTGCCAGGGGGCTGGTTGCCCTAGGACATCAATAGATGATGTCCCCTGGGACATCACGGCCAGGCAGGTAACCCATGGCCTCTGCTGGGGTGAGCGCATGTGTCCAAGCGGGACTCCTTTTCCCCAGGGTCCCATTCATCAGCATCCTCTTCCTATCCTTTCCCCACGGGTGTCTCCCAGGTGCCCAACCATTGTTTTTGCTCAGAAATGACATCAGGTCCCTGGGTTTCCCCTCCATGGTGGTTTGGAAACCAAAGTCTGGGACCCTGGCACAGGCTGCGGCACTGAGCCGATGGCAGGCGAGCACCACGGCTCCTCCTGCACAGATCAATCGATAGATTGGCAAATGAACTGATAGGGGATGGCGAGATGCCTTGGCACCTCTGCCTGCACTGCCCCTGCTGGGCTCGAGAGCTGCCCCCACGGGTTTAGGTGGCATTCACAGAGTGGCTTTGTTGGGGACTGACGTGGATTTCTGGGGCAGGAAGCACCTGGAAGGCTGCGCCGCAGAGGTGCTGAGCTGGAGCCACAGATTTATCCACGCAAGCCCCTCAAACCAGCTGGGCATCCCCAGTTCAGCACCTTGGGGTGTGTTTTCAGGTGGCCAGGTGTGGGCTTGGCTGTGCGCCCCAGCTCTGCGTGGCTGCTGCACTCTGCTCTGCATCTCCTTCACGGTGGGGCCGGATGGGACTTTGGCATGTGAATCAGTGAGCTGAAATACCTCCTGTTTCTCAAGGCCGGGGTGCCCTGGTCCCAGCTGGGCATGACACAGCACCCTTCCCACAGCCATCACCCAGCGCTCCTGGTCCTGGGTGTCTCCATGTTCCCTCCTCACAAGCTGCTGCCCCAGCCCTTCCCAGATCAGCACCGCAACGTCACGGCAGTACCTGATGTCCCCATTGCTGCTGCATTACTCATCCTTGGTGGGGTTGGATGCACGTTAACAACCTCAGACGTCCCTCACTGCCGCTCCTGATGCCTTCCCCAGGATGAGGTTTGCCCCCAGAAGGATATTTCCCTTCCCAGTACCACTCTGGCACCCCCACTGCTTCCCAGCATTCCCACTGTCATGTGGGTTCCCCATCCGTGCACATATCTGGGCTGGCTGGGTTCCATATACCTCTGCCTGCTGGGAAGGGTTCGGTGCACTCTAGAGCTGGAAAACCACCAGGGAACATGGGGAGAAGCAGGCACAAGAGAGGCACAAGTGGGGCAAACAGGGGAACCACTGCAGGCCTGATGCCAAGGGGATGGGCTATGATGAAGGCAGCAGGGCATCCCTAACCCTGCACAGATGGGAGGAAGGGAGTGCACAGCTTTGCCAGCTCCCACAATGCAGGTTGAGAGAGGAAGAGAAAGGGGAGAAAGAGGAGGAGCAGTGTGCTTCGAGTTGGGGTGACCACCCGGACCCCAGTTTTTGTGGGTCTCCTGGGCAAAGGTGGGTGAGCAGGAGCAGACCTGGGGGGCTCACCCTGCAGCAGGACCCATCCCTTCCCTGTGACATTAGAGCAGCTGAGACTCGGCACCGTCCCCAGTCCCTGTTTCTCCAGTTTCCCTCTGTTTTCCCATGTCCAAGGGCAGCAGGAGCGGGTGAGGAGCAGCCGGGCCTGGCCCGGCTCCCTGCGGAAGCGCAGCAACTTGGCCTTTATCAGGGGGAAGCGGGAGTTTCCTGCAGCTTCGCTGGTCCGGGAGCGCGGGTCCCCTGGGAGTCCTGTGGGAGGGGAGGGGACAGCCCATCACCGTGCTGGGGCTTCACTCCAGGGAAGACAATCCACTTCCAGCTCCAGGAGGAGATGGCAGCGCGATTCCCTGCGATATCTTCAGGCTCCTGCAGCTGCGGACAAAGCCAGCCCGCAGGACCAAGGTGCATTTAGGGATCAGAAAATAGCCAGCAATTAAACCACCGTGCGGTGTTACTGCTGAAAGCAGCCAGTGGCCTTAGGGAAGGGCTGATGTGTACTGCCGAGTGCTTGAGCCCCGCAGTGCTGCCGGGTTTTGGATGGAAGCTGATGGGGCTGCCCCTGGAACAGGGACCAGTGGAACGGCTGCAGCCTGCAGGACTGTCCCAGTGGCCTCTGGGGCTGGAAGGGGGTGAGGGCTTCCTCAGCTCCAGCACTGATTGAGGTGTGATCCTGGGGGGCTGCTCTGGGATGTGCACAGCAGCGAGGCTGCAGCTGGAGGTGCTGCGAGGTGACAATGGATGCACAAAAGAGAGCCCAGATCCAGGCCTGTGCCCAGCCAGCACCAACAGCCCCTCCTCAAGTGAAGGTTGTCCTCAGGTGTCTAATACAGAGCTAATCCCATGCTTCAGCCTTAGCTGAGGCTAAGCCCATCTCCAGACCTACCCCTACAGACACCAGGCTTTGTGTGATTCAGTGTCTGGCTCTTGTACCTCTTTCCTTTTCCCTCTCCGCTAAGTCCCTGTTCCTTTGCCGAGAAATGTAATACGTGGAGGAAACCACATCTTTCAGCCTTGCCCTTGGGATGAAAGATGTGGTGTTTGGGGCAGTTTGGGCTCAGCAGGTGCTTTTCCCACTGTGAAACCATGACAGCATGAGGCCAGAGATGCCCTCCCTGACAGAGCTCAGGCATCCCCTCCACCTGCCTGGCTGTTGTTCTCCTGTGCCATATTTTCACATCCTTTGAGACCTTCTGCCCTCTTTCCACATGGATGGAAACTGGGTGAGACTTTGTAAATTACCAGGACAGGGAGAAGTGGAAATGAAAGAGGGACATGCATTGGAGTTCAGCCACCAGACACGGCATTTACCCCTCTGGAGCAGCTCCTGCCACCAGAGAGATGCTGAAGGCAGCACGTACCCCATGCAGCTCCCCACTGAACAAGCAGCACAAGCCAGTCCCCTTCGTGCTGGTAGCCCCAGAGGAAGCGTGTCTGGGGGGGGGAAGGGAGTTTCTTGGGTTGTTTTTCCCCTCAAGGTTCCTGTTTCCCCTCCAGCCCTGGTCCATGGATGCGGGCAGCTCTCCCCATCCCCACATAGCTTTGCAGAGGAAGCATAACGGATGGTTGGGGCTGAAGGAGGCTGTGGATGGAGGAGGGCTGAGGAAAGGGGTGCACAGGGAGGCAGGGTGCCCCCTCGCCCTGCTGCCAGCAGCCATGGAGCATTATGGGAGCCAAATCTGCTGGTGAGGAAGGGAGGAAAACCGCAGGCTGAGTCACTCCTCCGAAGGCATTCGCTTCTGGGCAAGTTCCAGCCGAGCCCCCCTCCCGCTACCTCTGCGCAAGGCGTCACGGGCGGCTTACAGGAATGGCCGCATCCTTTCCCCCCACTTCGGAGCCTCCCCTTGGCCAGCGGCTGGGCAGCATCAGCTGGTTTCCATCGGAAGGCTTCCCAGTGGGGAAAGCGGAGCTGATGAAGCAGAAGTGAGAGCGAAGGCAAGCGTGGCTGCGGGGAAGCTGAGCTCTTACCAGAAGCAGCAAAGTGGGGTGCTGCCTTTCAGCATCTCCCAGAAGCAGGCAGGCTTTTGGGGGTGGTTCCCCCCTCCAAGCTTTGTATTAGCAAACAGGCAGGATTTGGGGTGATGGTCTGCAGGTGGTGGCCCTAGCCCAGTGGATGCTGCTCCCGGGATTTAGGATAGCAGAGGAGCAGCTTATGAGGAGGATACAGGTCTTGGAGAACCTTAAACACTGCCCCAGCATCTGCAGATGCCAAAAATGCCCCTGTTTTCAGCAGGAGTGGCACAGGGGTTGGAGGAAAGGCATCAGGGATGGAGCTGGAGCCATCAGGGTGGAAACAGCTTCTCTGGGACTGAAAGTGCCACAGAAGGGCATCTAGGGGCTTGGTGTTTATTCCCCCTCAGAAATGCCTCAGGGGGCTTCTCCCTGTGCTATGCGCCCAGGGCTGACATTTCCCCAGGGATTAAATCCCACAATGGGCAAAACCATGTTCCTGCTTGAAAAGAGCCTTGCCAGGGTTGGGCACCGTGCACAGCTGGTGCAGGATGGGTCTTGGGATGTGTCCTGGATCAGGGTTGGGCTCAGGCATCTCAGGGTGAGGTCAGTGCCCGTGTCCAGATCTGGGACCTGCTACACAGGGCTCTGTACACCACCTCCATGGCATCCAACCTCCTGATCCTCCTTCTAGTGGGTGAAATCCTGGCATTGCCCGAGGCTCCCAATGACCTCCAGCATCACCCAGGGCTGGAGCTGGGATGTGGGGGTACAGGAGACACCCCTCGACTTCCCCCACTCAACACTGGGTGGATGACCCCAGTCCCTGCCTGCCCCAGGCCTCATCTGGGAGGAGATGGAACCTTACTGAGGGATTTTGGATTAGGGACCATGGTACACAAGACGGGAAGCTTTTGCCTGGTATAAGGCAGGCATCATGCTGGTTCCCACACTGCTCCATGGCCAAAATGCCCGATGAGGAACACCAAGGGAAATGTCAGCTCAATTCCAACTAATTCCCTTCAGGTAGCCTTGCAATTAGTCCCTTGGAAAAAAATACAGAGATGTTGGGCTCAGCCAGCACTTCCCTCTGCAAACGGTGCCCTTGTCTTGTAACTAGGGCACAGTGGGAGGCGAGAGCCAGGTCAGCTCTTAGCTGGCATGGAGCTATTCACAGACAGCGTGAGGTGGATGTGATGAGGAGCTGTGATGCCAGGCTCCTTCCCAGGGGAATGCTCTTGTGCTAGGGGGAAAGAGCCTGCAGAGGTTGAGTGGGCAGTGAAGGGTGCATGGCAGTAAGGGGTGCACCATGCATGGCAGCTCACCCGCATCCAGAGTCCCGGCTCAGGGCATGCTCAGGCTTTCTCCACACCCCATAAGCATCGTGTAGGTGCGTGTGGACCACAGGTTTGCTCCTGCACTTGTGCCTTGCTGCAAGACAGGTTGTGAGGATGTGGAGAAGGAGGCCTGGAGCCACGGCTCCCCAAGCCGGGAATTGGTGCTGTGTTGCTCCCGGAAATCCAGCTGGGATCCACCCACTGTTTACAGAGGAAAGCGCAGTGAATCATCTGTGTGGGGAAGGAAAACACATCAAACTTGGGCCTTTTTAAGCTTTCCTGGCAAGTGAAAGATGCCGAGAGAGCACCTGACTGGGAGCAGACCTGGCTCAGCAGCCCCGATGCCCCAGGGATGGGTGCGAGGGCTGGCTCTGCATGGAGGGATCTGCATCCTGGGACAGGGCACCCATTTCTGCATCAACCCAGTACATACGGGTGGTTAAACCCACCACAGCTGGCAGCAGCAGCGCTCTGCTCCCCACAGCCAGCCCAGGGGGCTCACAGAGTGTGTTTTGTCAGACAGATGTCCTGGCTGGCAGGGAAGAGGTGATGCTTGCTCACAAGTACTGCTCTCTAGACATGGGAGTAGGATATGGGTTTGCTATAGCAAGGACCAGCTGCTAAGCTGCCGCAGCACAGGGATGCAGAGCCCTTGGAGACAGCCTGGGGTGCTCCACCTCGTCTCCAGAAGGACACGGGTCTTCTAGGGTCCGCTGGTATCTCTGCCAGCCCTCTGGGCTGTCCCAGATACTCTCTGGTGCTAGGCAGATGCTCAGGTAGCTAAACTGAGCACTCACACGAGAAAAGATTACTTCAATCTGCAGTAAATGTCAGATGAGGAAAGGCTTTTGCATCTGCAAAGAGCTGCATCAGGCAGGGCAACCACTCTCCCTACAGATGTAGCCTTAAATCAAGCTGCCCAGTGCTGAGATCTCTGTGCTGTGCCCCCAGGGCTGCAGCAGAAGGGAAGGTGATGCTGGACTCATTGAGCACCTGGAGAACGTTTCGGATGGAGTGGGTCTCATTAGACTCCAGCAATGGGAGATGGGAAACGCAGACCGCAGGCACCTGTGGTCAGCAAATAAAGGTCAAATCTGGCAGCTTGCTGCGGTATCCCTGGTGTGGCTCTGGGGTAAGCTGGGTCTCTCTTCCAGGTGTGCTCTGGGGTCTTCAGCAAGTTGCCAGGAGCAGAGGGTGTAGGTAAGTTGGGCATATGAGGAGAGAAGACCCCTAAAAACTATCTGGGAGCCTGGGCAGGAGTGGTAACAACTGCTCAGTGGGTGGCAAAGGGGCTGCAGCCTGGGTGCCATCCTCACTGCTAACCTAACTTTGAGACTCTTGGGGTTACTGCTAGAGAGGACAGGAGCAACTGGATCATGCACAGAGTGTTGAAGTGCAGCAGCAGCAAAGCTGCAGCAGAGACCATGAGGAAGCATCCCAAGCCAGGCAAAGGGGACATGAGCAAACTCATGGCAGAGTTAGAAGAATCAGTAAAAATCGTGGGTCTATGGGGATGTTATCCTGCAGTACAAGTGCAGGTGTATCAGCCCTGCATGCTGAGGGAAGGTTTGTGAATGGATGGAGCTGGACCAGCAGCCAGTGCAAAAGAGAGCTCCTGGACTGACCCTGCATGGGAAGGATGCAGCTGAAAGCCACAGGGCTAGAACGAACACAAAGAAAAGGTGCTATGTCCCTCAGGGCACAAAGCCAGGGACCTGCTGCCCATCAGGAGTGGTTTCAGGAGTGACAGATCCTCCTCACGGCAGAAAGCTGTGGTAGCTCTGCAGGGACGTGGACATCGGCGTTAGTAACGTGGTCATGCCGAAGCATGGCTGGGAGTGGGCACTAGAGGGCTGCACACTCACACTATTGCTGTCAGGAGCCTGGTCTGGAATGGTTAACTTCTGCTGCGCTCCGGCACCTGATGGAGTAGTGAATAACTTGGAAATAGCAATTACCCGCTACGTGGCCAAGGGAGGGATTTTTCCTCACTTCAATTGCGCTTTTCCCAAGCTCTGCTGCTGCCTAGGCAAACTTACGAGGTGGAAAGAAGCAAGTTATGAGTGGCCTTGATGCTGAGGTATGTGTGCTGAGCTTGCCCAGTTCCCTTAGAAGCAGTTTCAGCAGAGCACTTGCTCCCAGGAAAGCCAGTGTCGTTGGCAGAAGCAGTGGGCTCCTTATCACAGGTAAGCAGTGGCTGGGGACGGCTGATCCTGCCTCAGATCCAAGTGATCCATTGGGTTCCCTTAAAATATGGATTTCTAGGGAAGCTGGCAGCACTGAAAAGGTGGAAAACGAAGGCACACTTACTCTGAAGACACGCATCTTAAGTAACTTTGGAGCAGTGTTGACCACTTATGTGCACTGCTCTATTTTTTTACCTGTTTTTTGGGCTTTCTGTCCCCAGTGCTTTGAGGCAGCTGCGCCTCCCTGCACCCCACATACAAGCTCCCATGTTGTTGTTTGCTATGCTGAGACCTTCCAGGAGCTCCCACCTAGATGCAGTTCTGCATTTTGCTCCCAAAAACCTTTCAGCGTGCCCACACTCTTGTATGTGAACCTGCCCTGGCATCCTGGGTGCCGTCTATGCAAGATGGAAGCTTGGCTGCAGTTTGAGCAGCCTGTGAGAAGCCATCTCCAGATCCTGCATGAAAGCCCACATTGGCAAGCTTAAGACCATACAGCCTTATGCCATCTTCAGTGGAGACTTGTGCCCATCAAGTGCTGTCCCTGGTCAGGAGCAGACCATGGAAATCCTGGTGTTTTCATTATTGTACCTCAAGGTATGAGAGATCTTTGCTTTAAGCTGGGTGAACACTGTCTCTGGTCTGCACTGCTGAGAGCAGAAGGTGAAAATGCTCACCTTGGTGCCTGCTCTTGCCCTCAGCTATGTGATAAGTACTGAAAGCATCCCACAGCCTTCCTCCTTTTAAGCAGGGCTGTTCAAGGGCCTCCCACTGAGTCTCCTGGCGGGGGTACTGTATCATATGGCAATAACAGCAGCCATACCTTGCTCTCCTTTCTTCCGTTTGCCTTGCTGCCATGAACCAGCTCATTTTGGAGCTGAGGTCTGTGCTGTAAAGCACTTGTGAGACCTGCTGGAGGCACCAAATGCAGGGAGAACAGCACTGCCTTGCTGACCAGACCTCTGCGAACGCTGCTTTGGGAGTGTGGCTGGCTTCTTTCACATAGCACATGGATAAATCTTCCAGTCCCTCATGAGAGACATGGGCTATCCTCAAGTATACAGCAGTGACAGCGTGAACTGATGCACTCTGCACATGTTTGTACCCTGGAGGGGGAGGATGAAGTAAAACCTCTGTCCTCAAAGGTGTCAGCGGCATAGGAGGAAGGCATTTGTCAGAGATGGTCTCCATATGAGCTCATCGGGCTTTGAATCCTGCCTTGTCTTACCTTGTAATAATATGGTTGGCCAAGGGGAATGAAAAGGGAAATCAATGGTTTTCTCCCCAGAAGCTTGATACAAATGGAGTGTGGGGAAAGAACTGCAGGAATAGCTGGGGATGAGGGAATGTCTGCAGATACTGATCAGGGTGCTGATAGAGCATAAAGGTGAAGGAAGAAAAAGCCAACAGTTGCTTGGGAGATTAGGTAAAAATCAACCTGCCATGCTAGCTCATGATGTCTTTGGGAGGATGCATCAATACTTTTGTGAGTTAAACCCTATGGTTTTAGCAGCACTAGTGAGTGCTCGTGTTCCTTCAATAAATGAATATTTTCAGTTTCATTGTACTGTCAGCACAGACTCATTGATGAGTGCGCAAGGAATCCTGAATCAGACTTGCACGATATCACATCAGCCTTGATAATCATATTAGTGCTCTTTGAAAGCTCGAAGCTTTCTGTTTCAGTCCAGACCAAGGGCTTGTCATCACTGATCTATGATTCAGTAAATGGTACATGGGAAAAGCAGGCCTGTCACTTTAGAAACCACTTGTACATTGATTCCTTATGATTAGCATCACTTTCCTCTCACATGAAAATAAATCTGGTGTGTTGCTATGTTTGCAAAGGCTCTTCTGAGTTTAATTGCTTTCTCTGAACGGTGTTTAACTTGTATCCGTCTTCTGATGAGAATAAACCCATCCTTTTTTGTTGCAGAGACTCCCTGAAAAAGGGAGAGTAGCTGTCAGGTGGGAATGGATGTTTAAGGCTGGTATTTCTTTACCTCTTAGTAGGTGAATTGTGATGTGGCTTTATAGAAGGACTTGACCTCTGTTTTCCTGTAATGTGGTGACTATGTTTACTTGGCATTGCTGGTGTTGATGGGCAGAAGGGAAGGGAATCTCTGCACACTCCCAAAGTTAAACTGCCTGGGAGATGGGCAAGCTGATATAACAGTAATGGGAGCAATATGAGTTGTGCTTATCCTCTCATACAGAAAGCATTTGATGTTGCTAAGTAAAGACTTGGATTTACTACCTAAATTTGTGTGCGATAATTGAGGTGGATGGAGTTCTAACAACACCTGTGATGAGTATTTTGGTAAGACATCTTGGAAGATCACTGAGATCCAAAAGAGGCTGTGAACAGTAGTAATTAGGAGTGTATGACTGAGGCTTAATGGCTGGAATAGGGTACCCAAAGGTACTGCTGGGAAGATTGGTGTGTGGGGCTGTAAAGGAATATGTATGTTAGGCATGATGGCATTCAGAATAAAGCACTCTTGTCAAATGGCTGTTCTGACTATTCCCAAGTTCCCTGTACCTGCTGCCTTTTGGTTATCTTGTCCCACCAGCTGAGTGATCAGAGAAGAGTGGGGGAAAATTGTTAGTGAGGATTTCCTTTCTAAGAGCTTCTTACTGGTATTGGTAAGAACCAAAAGGTGAAGTTAATATTTTTTCTGCCAAAGGAAACATTCTTGGTTTTGTGTGGTGGTTTAACTGGGACTCCAAAAAGTGACAAGTGTTTGTGGGTTCCTTGTCTAATCTGACTGTCAAACTACAGAAAACTCTTACTGTAGCAAAAGGGATAATGGGGTCTGTAGGACACTCGGGATCTGTCTTCTCCAGCATAATTGCTCACGTGGAGCAGGAGGGAGAAGAACCTGAGTTTGTTTCATGTCCTGGAATGAGAAAAGTGGAAGGGCTGGGAATTGGATGTGAAATGAGCTGGCATGTGGCTTTGAACATGCAGCAGACTGCTGTGTGTGGATGAGGTGGTCAGCAGTCCAGCATCCCATGTGTGACTAAATACCAGCTGCCTGTGGATACTCTGCTCTGTGGGCACAGGATGTGTGTGCGTGTGGATGCAGAAGAAACTCTTTATTTCTCCCTCTGGAGTTCAACTCTGCAGAACAGGCAGAGACCACTAGACCCCATAGACTGACCTCCCATCTTTCACAAGCCCCTGCAGTTTCTTCATGTTTCTCTTGACATCACCCCACTGATTTATGGTAAACCAAAGTACATATTTTTTCCCAAAAAGACAGATCTGAAGACATCAGGAAATGAGAAAACCCAACATTTCCCCTGATAATTTGCTCTACTAGTTAACCACTGGCACTCTTTTCCTGTTTCTTATTACTCATTTCAGTCTGTCTGGTTTCTGATCCTAAACATTAGTTCCTGTTATAGATATTGGGAGTAAATCAAAATGCTCCCTAGAATAGTACCTGCTTTCTTTTCAGAATGTGGGGTACAGTAATTAAATCTCTTCAATTTGTATTGCTGTAATGCAGCAGGGCAGGGAGCTGGTTCTGTTGAAACATATAAGCTTCCTTCCTATTGCCTCTGGGTTACTATCAGTTTGCAGTCGCCTTGCCATAGGGCTGTATGCATGTCTGGCGCTATGGTGAGGAGAAGGCTGGAAGTGCTCCAGGTGGGATGATGTTGCAGCAGAGTCCCTTATCGGGGATCAAGCTGCCACCAAAGCCTTCTGCTGAGGGATGCTTTTCCAGTCCTCAAAAGAAAAGCAAGGGGCTGCAGTGTCTAACACAACCAATCTTGTCTTTAGTGCTACATAAGAAGCAATAACAAGTTATCAATGAAAATGAAGCAATCAAGCCTTCTCGAGTGTGTGAGAGTGAAAAATGCCTTCCTTGCCTGACAAGAAAATGGTTTTGCTTCCTTGCATTTAAAGGGCCACAGCTGCTCGCTCTGAGGGCAGAAAGATAGGAAGAGCAAGTGCATAGTGCAGAGGTACAGCCTCTCCCTCTTGAAGGGCTTCCTGATAGGGAGAAACTGTCTGAGAGAAATATTTCTGCCAAGACCAACCCAGCTGAGGCAAAGGTAAATTAACTTACAGGAACTCCATTAAATTAAAGCACAGATGAGCTTGAGCTATTGGGGGGAAAATACAGGAAGACCTTGTTTCTACACACACACTCATTTTAGTCACAACAATCTGGGTTAGCAAAAAGGCTTATTAAAAAGCCAGGAAAAGCAGCTTTGATGGAAATGGGTGAAGGCGCACTTACAGGAGAGCTGGGGTAATGGCATCCTTTAGCAGAGGGCAGAGCGCAATGAACTGTCTTGCACAGTTGTGGCTGATAAGGAACATGGATGAAACCGATTGGATTGATTAGAGTCTTATCCTTACAAGTTAAACTCTTCCCTAAGAAGGAATTAAAGAGAATTCCTTTGGACCAGCTGAATACGTACTAAGTTATAACCACTTCTTACATTACTGTGTCCGATTTAATGAAGCTGTAAATGTTTCATGCTTTGTATGACTCCCCATCTCCTAGTATTAATACAGGAAATGTTTTCTAGGTGAGTTCATCCTGTATCATGTTTTGTATATTAAAAAAGCTAAATTTTTTTCAAGACTACTGTAGGAAAACAAAGGTTATAAAGTGCCTCTATGATTCCTATATAAACGAGATTATCAAAATGCTAATAATTACAAGAGAGGATATTCAGATAACCAAACTCAGCCAGCCTGTTGAAAATACTAACCTTGCAGCTAGAAATAGAGTTTCTAAGGTTTAAAATGTCAGTGGGGCTTTTAGAAGGTCACTCGTATTTCCCAAGGTTTATTTTGAATCTGCCAGTTTGTTTTGGCTCAGGGTTTGACTGTGGATCAGCACTGGCTGTATATGTAGATGCCAGAGACAACAGTTCATCATTAAGTGGCAGATAAGCTACTGAGGAAAATACCTGTGGGTGTCCCAGGGTGGGTCTCCAGTGTAACTCTGAAATCAGAGAGAACCAGGTGTGATGGGAAGCAGGATGCCATAGTGGAGGGAGCCTATTGAGATGAAAGTATGAAGTAGAGCGTGGTGGGAAGGTGACACACTCCCTCATCAGGTATCTCTCTCCTCATTAGCCAAGCCTGGAGATACTGACTGTAGGAATTGAACAGGTGAGGAATAATCCAAGAATTTCCCCCTTTTTTCCTTTTTTCCTTTCCTGAGACAGTATACTGGAAGATCCTTGTGGAGAAATACCTTCTTGCAAGACCATTGACAGTTCTTCCAAATCTAGGTCCTAGAGGGCCAGGAGGCAGAACTGCAGCCAGCTACCCAACCGCTGCTGCTGCAGCCAAAGTGGATGCCTGCTGCACCCTTAAGAGAAACATACTAAAACTTCAGTATTGGTTTGTTTCCAACCCAGAGAGAAGATGGTGCAAGGCCCTGGTCCTGGCTTGTCAGGCTAGTTATCAGCCTGTTATGAGAACTGACTGTGTGCAGCATCTGGGACCAGGTGCTGTTTGTTATGATTCCCAGTTAAAGTGTGAGATAGTAGCAAAGGCTTTCAAAATACAGTCCTGGGTTGAAAGCAGAAAAGAGAGAAACAAAAACAACTTAGGACTGATAATTGAAAAAGCATAGCCTTGAGAGCTGGAAAAGACTGCTTTTGTCTTAGGGAAGGAAGAAGCTGCTTAGCAAAGGGAGGGGGAACAAACCCAGGCAGGGATGTGATAAAAGCATGTGCCAGAGTGTGGGGAAAGTAACCTCCCTTCCCTAGGAGCCTTGCAGCATTCTCTTCAGAGGCAGACACCAAGGGATGGCCACCAGTGACCACTTCAACAGGCTTAGCAGGATGAGATCTCCAGTTTGGGCTGCGGATGAAAGAAGCGCCTACTCCAGTTTTGACTGTCCTTGTTGAAAAGCTCTGGGGCCTAAAAACATATACGCCCCAGACCATCACAGGTCCTATTTGCCAGTACCAACTGTACAGTGTACTCAATTCTCACAGCTGATTTAGGATAAAGAACTGGCTGATTTGAATACATGATACTCACACGGATCACCAAGGAGGTTTGGACAAGATGATCTTCAAATGTCCCTTACAATCCATTTTAGGTTTAAGAACTAATACGTAGTGATAATGTTCAATAGTGTGAGAATTATTGGCATGAAGATTGTCCTCAATGAATGCCAATGTAATAAAGTTATTTTAAAGCTTAAAATTGGTATGATCATAGAATCATAGAGTCATAGAATAATTAGGGTTGGAAAGGACCTTAAGATCATCCAGTTCCAACCCCCCTACCATGGGCAGGGACACCTCATACTAAACCATGTCACCCAAGGCTCTGTCCAACCTGGCCTTGAACACCGCCAGGGATG